>CAXITT010000141.1:219891-235797 GCA_964033795.1 Lymnaea stagnalis
CCCCCCCCCCCCCCAACCAACAAAATTTTAAAAAGCATCCTACACATACTGCGAACTAATATTTCTTTACTTTGCATTTTCTAAAAATAGCTTACTCTTTGTGTCGTAAAAAACATTAAACTGCAATAGTCCATTGTTTGATCCTTAATGTTTGTTTGTTCTCTTCCTACTGCAGATTATGGCAGGCTAAGTAAAACCCATGTCATTTTGGTGCTGATGTATTACATCAGATGGTGCTTAAGTGCAATGTCAGATGGTGCTGATGTGCTATGTCAAATGGTGCTGAGGAATTGTCAGTTGGTGCTGATGTTTTATGTCAAATGGTGCTGAATTTTTATGTCAGTTGGTGCTAATGGGCTATGTAAGTTCGTGCTGAGTCATGACAACATAAAGTGATGCCGGTCTTTTTACGTAAGATGGTTGTGATCTGCTATTTAAGCTGGTGCTGAGTTGTTAGATTGTACTGGTTGGTCGTCTAGTCACAAGTTCTATCGACAAGGTGATCGATACAGAACAGTAAAAACATTTCCCGAAACCATTTTTTAAATTAAATTTTAGATGTTGCTTAAGTTGAAAATATTAATTAGTTGATACCATTCTGATTATATTATTGTTAAAACACATAATTGTAGAAATAATGAAATTTTAACATAACGTATGTTTGTTTGTTTGTATGTTTGTTTGTTTGTAAGTTAATAATTCTTCATGAACACATTCATGTTATGTTTTTAATCCTCGATTTTAAAAAAAACCAAGGCATTTTTCCCAGTTGACATTTGATTTTAAGATAGTTTTGTTTAAAGTTCCCGTCTAATTTTAAAGTTACGTAAGATAACGTGTAGTAATTGTCGCAAATTGCGTGCTCAACAAAATGTAATTAAAAAAAAAAAAACTATGATTGTAAATTCATTACAAAGCGGACTCTATCTATGCGTGATTTTGATCAATATTTATCTTTATGTGATTTGTACTGTTTTTTTTTGTTATTTGTGTGTGTGTGTGTGAATTCTGAAGTTTTTTTTTTTATTAAGAGATATAATTGTTTGGTTTCGTTTAGTTTCGGAGCTAAAAAATAACGCAAAGAAACAAATAAAAATATTGAATTGCCACACCATTGCGTTCAGGTGTTGAGCCCTCTGCTGGCGTTCTTCGTCTCATTTTCCCTTAAAATCACCACCTCTCCATTTTCCCTTAAAATCACCACCTCTCCATTTCCCCTTAAAATCAACACCTCTCCATTTTCCCTTAAAATCACCAACGCTCCATTTTCCCTTAAAATCACCACCTCTCCATTTTCCCTTAAAATCACCACCTCTCCATTTTCCATTAAAATCACCACCTCTCCATTTTCCCTTAAAATCACCACCTCTCCATTTTCCCTTAAAATCACCACCTCTCCATTTTCCCTTCACCTCTCCATTTTCCCTTAAAATCACCACCTCTCCATTTTCCATTAAAATCACCACCTCTCCATTTTCCCTTAAAATCACCACCTCTCCATTTTCCCTTAAAATCACCACCTCTCCATTTTCCCTTAAAATCACCACCTCTCCATTTTCCCTTAAAATAACCACCTCTCCATTTTTCCCTTAAAATCACCACCTCTCCATTTTCCCTTAAAATCACCACCTCTCCATTTTCCCTTAAAATAACCACCTCTCCATTTTCCCTTAAAATCACCACCTCTCCATTTTCCCTTAAAATCACCACCTCTCCATTTTCCATTAAAATAACCACCTCTCCATTTTCCCTTAAAATCACCACCTCTCCATTTTCCCTTAAAGTCACCACCGCTCCATTTTCCCTTAAAATCACCACCTCTCCATTTTCCCTTAAAATCACCACCTCTCCATTTTCCCTTAAAATCACCACCGCTCCATTTTCCATTAAAATCACCACCGTTCCATTTCCATCCGCCATCAAAAGTTTATGTTTTAAATTTTACTTGTTTTGAACCCCTTTATGTAACTTGGTGTAGGCGATTTAATCATAATTCGAACATTTTAGAAACTTCATGCCATCACAGAGAAGATTCTTATTATGCAACAACGTTTTAAATATTGGAATCCATCTCATAGGGGCTCTCAAAATGTTTATATTTTAAATAATTTAATAAAATGTATCGTGAAGAATTTCAAAAAAATTTTTTTTTTTAATTTTAAGAAATATTACCGCCTTCCCGTTTTACGCCCCCCCCCCCTTTTTGAAAAAGATTATAAAATTTAATAAAAGTTATGATACAGAGCATAGTGTAAAAGATATGTGATACAGTGCATAGTATAAACCAGGGGTCTCAAACTAAAACAATTTTCTGTGGGCCGCATGGGGTAGTGTCTGAGTGATGCCGGGCCGCAGCAACGCGATGACAAATTCAATAAAGCACATCTGTTTCTATCTGCTCAACCTTTATTCATAGCGAATAAAAACATCAAGGATTCTGGTTCTGATTCTGGTAGGGTACGTTGCTGCATCCATGTACTGGTATATGTGCAACGCCTTGGGGAGCTATGCTTGTATCCTAACTGCTCCTAGCGGGTGCCGGGGCAGCCTTGAAACTCTCTATTGATGTCGGAGTCCACGGCGGCATTGTTCAGGTGGTTCCAAACAATTATTGTTCGCGGGAAGAATGCTTGTTTCTATTGAACTGTGTTACAACAAGGTGCAGTGAAGCATTTACGTTTGTTATTTACGATTCTCAAGAACTGGGCCGCCTCATTGCGTATCATTGTTGACGGCATAATATCCTTAGTAAGAAAATACAATTCACGTTGGTGTAAAGTAAAAATATTCAGCTAATGAATGCTATGAAAACAATGAACTTCTGGTAAGGGGAAAAAGAATGAAATAAAAATATTTTGATTCCAACTGGCGATTATAAAACTAAAATTTGTTCTAACAGAAGGCAGGAGCAGGCATTATATATGAATTATTAATGCGAAGGAAGATGCTAGTGTAGGGAGAATGAATTTGAATTTTTTTTTTTTAAATTGTAGGAAAGTTCTTTTTGACTAATCCTATTTTGAAAGAGAGCACGCTGACATGCTCGGAATTCCCCTCACACGTCATTCGCACAAACTAGCGTATATTTTAATAGGGATTCCTTGATGCTGTGTCAGAGTGCTACAATTTACACAACTGTGGTTGTCATTACCCACTAACTGACTTTTTGAACTTTTGATAGATCTTTATATAATATTCGAAGCGTGCTTTCTCAAAACCGCACTTTGACCGCCATGTTTGTCGCATAAAATGCTATAGAATAAAAACTTTTAGTCCGATTTTAAAACGGTTTTCATCATTATAAACAACGTCCAAACCTGTTCAAAGATATATGAAAAAAAAAAATCAGAATTTGACTAGTCAGTGAGATTCCACGAAACCCTGGCGGAGGGTCACATTATAGATTTGAAAAGGCTGAAAACGCGCGGGCCGCATTAACAGTAAACTTTGCTGTCAGGTAGCGGGCCACAAGATATCGTATTGCAGGCCTAAAATGTACATCGAGCCAGGTCGAACACGAGTTAGATGATCGTATATGAATTAGATGGTCCAACATCATTTAGATGGTCGAACATGACTAAGATGGTCTTGCATGACTTAGATGGTCGTACTTGAATTAGATGGTCTTGCATGAGCTAGATGGTCGTAAATGAATTAGATAGTCGTACATAAATTAGATGGCCGTACATGAATTAGAAGGTCGAACATGAATAAGTTGATCGAACAGAAATTAAATGAATTAATTGTAACATAATCTTGTATGAGTTAGATGGTCGTACATAAATTAGATTTTCGTGCATGAATTAGATGGTCAGCATGAGTTAGTTTGTCCTACATGAATTAGATGGTCGAAAATGAATTAGATGATTTTGCATTAATTAGACGATCGCAAATGAGTAACTACGAGGATGAGGGGGGGGGCCTGTGTCTGGAGCTATGAGATGTCTCTCCTCTACACTTAGGTCGAGTCCAAACTTTTTGCAGGTGAGAGAGAGGAAGGCGACCTACCATCTTGCATTGTCCATTTTTTTGGTGGTTGACGGCATTGATTTATCTTTGGTGAAGAACAGTGTTGACTGACGAGAATCTTGGCTACTCTATTGTTCGACTTAAGCGGGTTGTATTGAAGAGATTTCAATCAGAACAATTGTGGATGTACGAATTTTTGCATTCCCTGAGGGCATACGAAGCGGAAGATGGAGAAGCGTGCTTTGAGCAAATAGGCAGCCTTGTTTTACTCCGCTGCATACAGGAAACATAACCGATAAGATGCGGCTGAAGATGACTTTGCTTTAGCAGGTCTTCGTGGCTTGCTTGATTGATTGATTGTTTGACTGATTGATTGAATAATTGTAAAGCGTTTTTCTCCCTGCTATTTTCGAATGCTCACAGCGCTCTATATAAATGAAAAGTCTTTAAATTGTTTCTTAAATGACTTGCTATCATTTTCAATTTCCTTCAAAGATTGAGGCAAACTGTTCCAACAGCTTCAAAAGAGTGTGCTCCGTACGAGTTCATTCTGTCTCATGCACCATTAAATCTAGATGCCATTTCTTAGAGATTATCTGTGCAAAAGTACGCACATTAATATGTGAAAGAGCTTTAACGTTAACTTCCGCATTAGCAAATGGTCGAAATAGAATTACAATAGACGACAATAGACGACTTTCAAACATTAAAAGTTTGTAATGCAAGGTATTTTTTGTTTTGTCTCTGGCGCAAGGTTAAGAACAAAATAAAATCATCCGATTAATACTGTTTTAGCAACTATTCACTACACGTTAAAAATGAATTTTTGTTGTTGTTTGAAACAGAAAAGAAATAAAAATCCTTTGTTCAAAAGCAACTACTTATTAATATTTCTGTAAAGGTTGGCAAATAAGAGAACAGCAATTGATGATTCTTTATTTCGAATCAAATTTAATCGAATGCAAGGGCTACATCTGTGTCTCCTCTTATGCAAGGGTGAATAATGTTTCTCCTTTAATGCAAGGGCTACTTCTGTGTCCCCTCTATTGCAAGGGCCACATCTGTGTCTCCTCTAACGCTAAGGCTACATCTGTGTCTCCTCTTATGCAAGGGTGAATTATGCTTCTCCTTTAATGCAAGGGCTATTTCTGTGTCTCCTCTATTGCAAGGGCCACATCTGTGTCTCCTCTATTGCAAGGGCCACATCTGTGTCTCCTCTAACGCTAAGGCTACATCTGTGTCTTCTCTAACGCTAAGGCTATATCTGTGTCTCCTCTAACGCTAAGGCTACATCTGTGTCTCCTCTAACGCTAAGGCTACATCTGTGTCTTCTCTAACGCCAAGGCTACATCTGTGTCTCCTCTAACGCTAAGGCTAAATCTGTGTCTTCTCTAACGCTAAGGCTACATCTGTGCCACCTCTAATGCAAGGGCCATATCTATGTCTCCTCTAATGCTAGGGCTATATCTGTGTCACCTCTAATACTAGGGCTACTTATGTGTCTATTCTTATTCAAGGACTACATCTCAGTCTCGTCTAATGCAAGGGCCACTTCTGTGTCTCCTCTAATGCTAGGGCTACATCAGTGCCTTCTCTTATGTTAGGCTACATCTGTGTCTCCTCTAATGCTAGGGCTACAATTGTGTCTCCTCTAATGCAAGGGCTACATATGTGTCTCCTCTAATGCAAGGGCTACATCAGTGCCTTCTCTTATGCTAGGGCTACATTTGTGTCTCCTCTAATGCTAGGGCTGCATCGGTGTCTCCTCTAGGGCTACATGTGTGTCTCCTCTAATGCTAGGGCTATTCTGTGTCTCTCTATTGCAAGGGCTACATCTGTGCAACCTCTAATGCAAGGGCCATATCTATGTCTCCTCTACTGCTAGGGCTATATCTGGGTTATCTCTAATGCAAGGGCCATATCTGTGTCTTCTCTAATGCTAGAGCTACTTATGTGTCTACTCTTATTCTAGAACTACATCTGACTCTCGTCTAATGCAAGGGCCACATCTGTTTCTCTTCTAATGCAAGGTCCACTTCTGTGTCTCCTCTAATGCAAGGGCTACATCTGTTCCTCTTCTAATGCAATGTCCACTTTTGTGTCTCCTCAAGCGCTAGGGCCACATCTTTGTCTCCTCTAATGCTAGGGCTACATCTGTGCCACATCTAATGCTGGAGCTACATCTGTGTCTCCTCTAATGCTAGGGATACATCTAAGCCACCTCTAATGCTAGGGCTACATCTGTGTCTTCTTTAATGCTTGGGATATATCTGTGTCTCCTTTAATGCTAGGGCTACATCTGTGTCTCCTCTAATGATAGGGCTACATCTGTGTCTCCTCTAATGCAAGGTCCACATCTGTGACTCCTCTAGTGCAAGGGCTACATATGTTCCTTTTCTGATGCAATGTCACCTTCTTTGTCTCCTCTAGTGCAAGGGCTACATATGTTCCTCTTCTAATGAAAGGGTTACATCTGTGTCTTCTCTACAGGGGTTTAGCAAGGTCTGCACAGATTAAGCATACAACGAGTCTTGGTGAAATTACGCTTTCATAACACAAGGATGGCGACAGTTACTTTGCTTCTTATGATGTGTACAGGTAATATAACATGTTTCTTTGCGCTACTCCGTCCAACGGTCAAGGGAATCGGAAAACTCTTGTAGAAAATCTTAATTTAGAAGAGAATACGTCACGGAAAGTAGATTCATAAAAAAATATCGTAACAGATACAAACACACACATTGACTCCTCTCTTTCTGACTCTTACACATACGCACACACACATACACACATACTTACACATGCACATAAAATATATTACATTAAGTCGAAGCAGAGGTTTTTCCAAAATAAATGGGAATATAGACCACTTCTATGGCGAGTTAGCCTAATACACTTAATATTAAAATTTTTAACTTAAGACCTCCCGAAATGGATTAAAAATTTGTTGATATATTCATAATGAAATGAAATACGAACACCGAAAAATAAAATGAAAGAATTTATCTGGTCGGTTATTTTCTGTCCATTCAGCTTTTTAAAAGCGAGTTCTTTGTCAATAATCGAAGAGCTGGTAAGTTTATTTTAACAGTGTTTGGGGGGATGCCGTTAAAAGGGGTCATGTGTTAAACAAGAGGACTACAGCGATGCCCCCCACCTCCCACTTAATCCCCAGTGATCCCCCCCTATTTGGAAGCCGCCGCCGCCGCCCCCAAGGAAAAGGAAGGCCTAGACGAATACTGCGTCAGGAAAATGCCCAGTATCAGGAACCGGCTTTACGGATTTACAAGCGTCTTACATCTCATCCGTATGTGTAGGTAAGTACGGTATTTCAATGGAATATGTATTTGTACTAGGATAATTAGCGAGTCACCTAGATTTCAACCGTTTGTGTAGGTAAGTACGGTATTTCAATGGAATATGTAATTGTACTAGGATAATTACCTAGATTTCTACCGTTTGTGTAGATAAGTACGGTATTTCTACGGAATATGTATTTGTACTATGACGATTAGTGAGACGCCTAGGTACTGAAATCGTCTGTGTAACTCCGTAAGTCCAAGAGGATGTGTTGGTTTATACTTGCGAAATGAAACTCTGGCATATTAAAACTGATCCCTGTGTTACTGCGTGGCACTTTTGGTTTCAGTTTGACAAGTTGAAAAGGGGATTATTTATATTCAACGTTTCCGTGGACCGAATGTGGACCGCGGCCCGTAGGTGCACACCGGTCTAGCCCAATACATGGTTGAAACCGAACTCACTTTTCAACGTTCAAACACAGCAATTACAGTCAATCATAATTAATTATCTTTTCACAACAACTCAGTGGTTCTGATACCTTGACAAGGGGGCGTCTCAGCGACGAATCTACGAATGCTTTAATTTTGTTACATGGGTTACTTTTCAGTTTTGTCCACCGTCACCCCTTAAGTAATCACTGGAATTATTTGTGTATACTGCCCCCCCACGAGCCTCTGATTTATAGAAACAACACACAATATGATACCCCACACCCCCACCCCCCACCGTAGCTCTGTTTGATTTCATCGTCTGTTTGTTCCAGCGACATTGTCATCTACAACAAGTGTCTGAAGGACGCCAGGGAAAAGTACGTCGTTAATAAAAAATACAAAATCTTGGCCGTCGAGAAGGTCTTCCCCAGCGACAACGACACTGAGCGAGCTGGCTACATCTTTTGCGCTACTTCTCTACTGCTGGGTAACGGGGAGAATGGAGCGTAAAAAGAAAGTGTGGGGGGTGGGGTTTGTGGAGGGTTGGTGGGGGTGAGAGGGGGTCGCTTAACTTAGCATTCCAAAAAAAAAGAGTATGAATCTTTTTCATAAATAACGGCCGAGAGTATTTTAGCCGGTTATGAGTTTGTCTTTGGAGTCTATGTATGCGGGTTTAAGGAATGAAGGAAAGAAAGAAAAAAAATGTTCGTGATTTGTATGTTTCAGCGCAGTTTTTCAAAACAGGTGATTTATGTGTGTTGGTGGAAACTCAACAGCTCCAAATTACTTGTTAGCGACTTCCGACTAAGGACCCCTAACCACCATCCCACACCGTTAAATTATATATATATATATATATATATATATATGTGTGTGTGTGTGTGTGTTTGTGTGTGCGCGCGCGCGCGTGTGTGTGTGTGTGTGTGTGTGTGTTGTTGTTGTTCATCAGTCGGGAGTCGACCATGACCACTTTCATCATCAGAGTTTGTACTGGTTTTGTCGGTGGGTGCGCAGATGGCTCATGAGGCCGATTCTGACACGAAATTCCATTGTGCGGTAGGTGCAGGGGAACGGTGGTGCATCTCCGAGAGCTGAGTCAGACCGGGCCTTCCTGGCATGTCTCTTGCGCTCTGCAGCCGCTGTTCTGCCAACTTCATGTTGCATGGAGCTCCTCGGTAAAGTGGAACGCCGTGAAGTTCGATCCTTTGCTTTTTTCCTCCTAAGTGTCTGGGTTTTTATATATATATAATGACACGACTAAATGTACACCTTAGTCGCCTTCTCAGATTTTTCTCACACGTTTGAAATATTTACATTCTCTACCAGATCCCACGACCTACGCGGTCAGTCAACAGAAGGTGATGCAATGCAAGAAGAAAGTCGATGTCGTGAAATGCGAGCAGGAGATTGAGGCCGACCAACAGGTGCTACAGGAGGCCGTCAGTAGAAATAACACCGAATGGCTTCAGGAGGTGGCCTGCAAGTAAGTCACACACTGATTGTTGTTTCAAACATAAGGGAAATCTGACCTGACTGTAAAATAGTCCATCATAATTACGTTGGCTACTGCAGCCAAGCTCCCCTTCGCGAGTCGGCCTGCTTGTGAGTCACTTGTACTTATTTGTGTTGAACTGTGGCTCAAATTTAACCTTATTGATGTAAAAGCGAAACAAAGATTAAAAATAGGATTGAGATGTTTTAGGAAAAGGCGACGTGATTTGCAGTCTGAGAAGATGAATGCGGCCAGAGTAGCAGTGAGTGACCGATTGAGGGGATGAATGTGGTCAGAGTAACAATGAGTGACAGATTGAGGGGATGAATGTGGTCAGAGTAGCAGTGAGTGACAGTTTGAGGGGATGAATGTGGTCAGAGTAGCAGTGAGTGATAGTTTGAGGGGATGAATGTGGTCAGAGTAGCAGTGAGTGACCGATTGAGGGGATGAATGTGGTCAGAGTAACAGTGAGTGACAGATTGAGGGGATGAATGTGGTCAGAGTAGCAGTGAGTGACAGTTTGAGGGGATGAATGTGGTCAGAGTATCAGTGAGTGATAGTTTGAGGGGATGAGTGGGGGTCAGAGTAGCAGTGAGTGACAGTTTTAGGGGATGAATGTGGTCAGAGTAGCAGTGAGTGACCGATTGAGGGGATGAATGTGGTCAGAGTAACAGTGAGTGACAGATTGAGGGGATGAATGTGGTCAGAGTAGCCGTGAGTGACAGTTTGAGGGGATGAATGTGGTCAGAGTAGCAGTGAGTGACAGTTTGAGGAGATGAATTTAGTGAGAGTAGCAGTGAGTGACAGCTTAAGGAGATGAATGTGGTCAGAGTAGCAGTGAGTGACAGCTAGAGGGGATGAATGTAGTGAGAGTAGTAGTGAGTGACAGCTTAAGGAGATAAATGTGGTCAGAGTAGCAGTGAGTGACAGCAGAGGGGATGAATGTGGTCAGAGTAGCAGTGAGTGACAGCTTGAGGGGATGAATGTAGTGAGAGTAGCAGTGAGTGACAGCTTGAGGGCCTGAATGTGGTCAGAGTAGCAGTGAGTGACAGTTTGAGGAGATGAATGTGATCAGAGTAGCAGTGAGTGACAGTTTGAGGAGATGAATGTGGTCAGAGTAGCAGTGAGTGACAGTTTGAGAAGATGAATGTGGTCAGAGTAGCAGTGAGTGATAGTTTGAGGGGATGAATGTGGTCAGAGTAACAGTGAGTGACAGCTTGAGGGGATGAATGTGGTCAGAGTAGCAGTGAGTGACAGTTTGAGGAGATGAATGTGGTGAGAGTAGCAGTGAGTGACAGTTTGGGGGGATGAATGTGGTCAGAGTAGCAGTAATTGACAGTTTGAGGAGATGAATGTTGTCAGAGTAGCAGTGAGTGACAGTTTGAAGAGATGAATGTGGTCAGAGTAGCAGTGAGTGACAGTTTGAGGAGATGAATGTGGTCAGAGTAGCAGTGAGTGACAGTTTGAGGAGATAAATGTAATCAGAGTAGCAATGAGTGACAGCTTGAGGGGATGAATGTGGTCAGAGTAGCAGTGAGTAACAGTTCTCATTTTATAAATAGTTACAGTAAACCGCGATAATTGGGTCCTTTAAATGGAAGCGTGTTAACAGCGGAGTCGCAAAAATTAGGGATTTTTGTGTGCGAGCCAAAGGGCTAGTGATTCCATTGATTACATAAACCGTTAATTTTATTGTCAGATTGTTTATTAATTTAATTATTTTTTTGTGTGTGTCCATTTAAGCATGTCTTACACATACTGGAGGTGTCTGAGGAACCAGTACACACTGTGTAACAGAGAGATCAAGCCAATGTTCAACTATTACTTTGCACGTTTGGGCCCGTAAGTCCATTGCTGTTGTAGGGGTGGGAAAAGGTGATGCTGAAACCGTTTGGTTGAATGGTTTAACGTTTCTGATTGATCAACGTGTCTGCGGTCAATGTGCAAGGCGATGATGAAAAACATATTATAGGGGTAAACATGAATAAGACAAAACAAAACAAAGAACGTGTCGGCAAGAAGCCGTCGTCAGCGAAACAAAGTTTAAAAATAGGATAGAGATGTTTTAAGAAAAGGCGACGTGATTTGCAGTCCGAGAGGATAAATGCGGCCAGAGTAGCAGAGGGTAACAGCTTTAGGAGATGAATGTAGTGAGAGTAGCAGTGAGTGACTGTTTGAGAAGATGAATGGGGGTCAGAGTAGCAGTGAGTGGCTTTTGAGAAGATGAATGGGGTTCAGATTAGCAGTGAGTGACAGTTTGAGGGGATGAATGTGGTCAGAGTAGCAGTGAGTAACAGCTTGAGAAGATGAATGGGGTTCAGAGTAGCAGTGAGTGACAGTTTGAGGAGATGAATTTTGTCAGAGTAGCAGTTAATCTAAAAAGACGATGTAGGTTGCAGCAATAGAGAATTTAAAACACAAGGTATTTTTTTAAAAATCCTTTTAATTTGAATGAAAGTGATATGTCTAGTCAAGAACACTGTTCAATTTAAAAAATTTATTTTTTCGGCGTTGTTTTGGCGGGTAGGGGCAGTTGTAATTTCAGATGGGACAATGCTCATCCTGAATTTTAAAAAAACTTTTTCTTGATGTGATTACTGTCTTTCCTACCCGCCCCCCCCCTCTTTTTTTATGTGAGCTTTCCTAGTTAGTCCTGAACCAGTTTGTAGTGACCCTGTTAGTACAGACCCTCTTCGTACTGACGATGTTTGTATTTCCCTTGTTAGGACATACCTTTTGGTACTGATCCTTTAAGTATCGACTCTTTGTCTGGCCATGTGTCACGTACCGTTATGGTTATAACAATTAAATCTGTGTCAATAGTCGGCTCGTATACGAAACAATACGTAACAAAACACTGATCTAACAGGGTCCTTGATATCAAAATGGGGGTCAACGATAGTGGATCTCATGTAAGCAGGTCGTGACTTCTATCTTGGCATTCCATAAATGGAATAATCCACATACACAGATAGTGCCCATTTTCTTACATAATATTACCTTATACTATAAAGACATATCTCTTCCTACATAAATTATAAATGTACCTATGAAGTAAAAATTTAAAAGAAACATAAATGTTCATGAAACGTGATTGAAGACTCATATTAAAATTTAAGTTATTAGGCATATTTTCTGATATACGAAACTGTTTAAGAATTATTCTAAACCAGCAGTTTCCCGCAGCTCCGCCCGCATTCGTTTTTATTTTCTCTGCGTGTCAGCTTCTTTTGTGTTTAAAAAATAGTGTGTCTCTTCGCCTAAATTGTAGATTGTAACACATCTACTCTGACATGGCGTGGGAGCTTATTTCTTATGCTGTGGGTTATGTCAGTAGTATGGTTACTTATGTTATGTTGATATTTCAGGATGCCGACTAAGGCTTCTTCATTCTTCCACTTATAATCCGGGCACGCAAATAAGAATACTGAATCCTGGTTAAACTTACAGTACTTTATTGAACACACTTTATATTGATAATATTAATAAATAATCCTTGCATGAATGTAATTTCACATATATATCTATAGTATTCCATCATTAAGAAAGACACGTCCTCAGACTACTATAACTCAGCTCAACTGTCTAATCTCACAGCTCTCACGCTACTGACTGACTCTACTGCTCTGCGCTCAGCTCTCTACTATCTCAGTCAACTCATACTTTATTACCAGCAAAGCGTGCAAAACAACCGCTCTGACAAAAACATAATTTTACTCTCCAAAAACGTGGAGTTCACATTTGCATCTCAAAATACATGGTCAACACAATTCACTGTTCACTCATGCTACCTCTCTGTTTTCATGTGAAAACATAGTCCGTTACATGCCCCACCCATCTGAAAAAATTTTGTGCAACAAAATTTTTGGCATTATATGTTGAAATAATGATAATGTCTCTTAGAAAATTTCAATCCCACATCTAACAATCAAATCAGTGTAACAACATTAACATTTCATCATTATGAAATACAGAGTCTTTTACTGTTAATATCACACTTAATAGTGAATAATTTACCCTGGCAAAAAATTAAAAAATCACCAATGACAACCTCTTAAAATCTTTATGTATGATAATGTGAAGTGACATTAACATCTTAATGAATAATAAACACTGCAAAATGAATGTAACAATCTTAAATTTTGCATTAGAAAATTTACAATCGGTTAAAATCTGATATTCATTTACAAAAATTGATATGTACAAGTGTCTTATCAAAAAACTGAGTGAACGTATGTGTGTATATTCATTTAGAATGTCTGACTAATGTGTCTTAAGTCAGTGTCTTTGTCATTGTCTGCATGTTCAATGTGTCTGGAAAGGAAATCAGCTACTGTATTGTCTTTTCCTTTTATTGTCCTTATCTCATACTGATAATCTAATAGTATCAACGACCATCTGTTTATTTTACTGTTTGCTATTTTCTTTCTATTTAGTGCCATTAATGGCTTGTGATCAGTCAATAATATAAATTTTCTGCCTAATAGATATTTCTGTAGTTTGGTAAGTGCCCACACAATTGCTAAGCATTCTTTTTCAATGGTTGAGTAGTTAATTTCAGTTCTGCTTAATGCTCTACTTAAATAGGTAATGGGTCTTAATTTATGATTGTATTCTTGCATAAGGCAAGCTCCTAATCCAATGTTGGAGGCGTCTGTAACTAGAGTGAAAGACTGTTTAAAATTGGGTGATAACAATATGTTGTCACTTTGGAAAATTTCTTTGATTGTTCTCAGTGTATTTTCGCATTCATCCGTCCATACTATTTGTTTCTTGCTATCTTTATTTATTAGTTTCCTTAAGGGTAGTGTAACATCAGAAAATTTTGGAACAAAAGTGCTGTAAAAATTGCACAAACCTAAAATGGCTTTTACTTCTTTCTGAGTGTGTGGTGTTTTTATATTTAGTATTTTTCCTCTGTTGTGTTCTGTGGGCTGAATTGTGTTCTTACCGACTTTAAATCCTAAAAATTCAATGTCCTCTTGTGCAAACTTTAATTTGTTTGGTGCTATTGTAACTCCATGTGCTCTTAATTTGTTTAGTACTGTTTTTATAGTCTCTATATGTGTCTTCATATCCTTAGTGTGAATGCAGATATCATCGACAAAATGTACTACATTTGGTATGCCTTCTAACATGATTCGCATGAATCGAGAAAATGTTGCGGTGGAATTAACTAAACCAAATGGCATTACTGTCCATTCGAACAAGCCTTCCTCTGTGGCAAATGCTGTCAAAGGCATGGAATCTGGATGCATGCCAATTTGCCAGAATCCTCTGTTTAAATCTAAGTGGGTGAATAATGTGGAGGAGCCTATTTCTTCCAGTAGTTCTCTGGTGTCCCTCATGGGTTCTGCATCTAATTGTGTGATTTTATTTAACTCCCTATAGTCACAACATATACGGCACTGGCCATTTTTCTTTTTTACTACTACCATGGGTGATGCTATTGGTGAATCTGATCTTTTAATCTTGTTAGTCTGTATTAAATGATTTAGTTCTTTCTTTACTTCTTCCCTAAATGCATATGGAATTGGATAGATTTTGTGTTTGAATGTGGGTTCCTGTGTTAATATTATCTTGTGTTCTAAACTGCTAGTGTGTCCTATGTTCTCTGTGATGACATCTTTGTATTCTTTCAGAATTGTTGTTAAGTGTCTGTTTGTTGTGGTGTTATTTTCATTGTCTTCTAATTGTATAACACTAGCAACAGTGGCTGTGCTACTTATTTCATTACTGATGGTTTCTAACTCTTCAGGAACAGAGTCATATTTTCTGAGCAGGTCCACATGTAGGACTTTCAATTCACCCTTCATGTGAATTACATAATCAACTAAATTTAACTTGTCATGAATTGTAAACGGACCCTGCCAAATCTTTTGTCCATTATTGTTTGGCAACCATACCAAAACTTTATCATGTACTTTAAGATCTCTGAGGTATCTATGTGTATTCTTTATATGTCTTTGTCTTTTAGACTCCCTATCAGTGTTTTCTTTAGAAGAGTTAACGGTCCCTTTGGATTGGCCCCAAACATTAGCTCAAATGGAGAGTACCCAGTGGTGTCTTGTATACTCTCTCTATAGGCGAATAAAACCATGGGTATATATAGGTGCCATTCTCTAGGGTTGTCTATTGTTGTTTTGTTTAACATAGTTTTTAGTGTCTTATTCCATCTTTCTACCATACCATTGGCCTGTGGTCTATATATTGTGGAATGGACTTGTATTATTCCTAACAATTTTGTAACTGCATTGGTTAAGTTGGAAGTAAACTGTGTTCCATTATCTGACAATATTTTATCAGGGAACCCATGTCTTGTAAATACATCTAATAATGCCATGCAAATTGTTTCTGAATTAATGTTTTTGAGGGGAATTGCCTCTGGCCATCTAGATGCCATATCAATCATGGTTAAAATAAATTTGTGTCCCTTATTTGATGGTGGATTAAGAGGACCAATGATATCTATAGCTACCTTCTCAAAGTTTCTACCTATTTTGTCTGTGGGTTGTATGGGTGCTCTGTGTTTACTGTGTATTGGGTTTTTTTTCAGACATGGTATGCATTTGTTTATGTGTTTCTTTATGTCCTTGTGTATGCCTGGCCAATAAAAATTCTGTGTGACCCTTTCTAATGTTTTTTTTATACCCATGTGTCCAGCCAAAGGACTGTCATGTGCATGGTTGAGTATTTTGTTTCTGAGTATTA
>CAXITT010000141.1:238930-289594 GCA_964033795.1 Lymnaea stagnalis
TCAGTCAACTCATACTTTATTATCAGCAAAGCGTGGAAAACAACCGCTCTGACAAAAACATAATTTTACTCTCCAAAAACGTGGAGTTCACATTTGCATCTCAAAATACATGGTCAACACAATTCACTGTTCACTCATGCTACCTCTCTGTTTTTATGTGAAAACATAGTCCGTTACACATAAGTTATCAATTATTTTGATGTAAATAGTGGTAATAATTAAATATTTTCAAAGTATTGACATCTTCCGCCATTAAAAATGGGTGTTACGCACTAGTGTCAGTATGGATTAATCTCCTAGTTACATACATGTATGGCTCGTTCCAAAACAGTACATAACAAAAGACGATACCCAATGATAAAAACAATAACAAAGAATACGATACTCGAAACAGGGCTATTGACAATCAATAACTTTTATTAAGTTAATAATTAATTACACAATTCAAAAAAGAAATAGAATTAAAAACTATTAACTTACAGTATATTGTGTGGCTGGTACCAGTGCGATGTCGAATAAAACACAATGTGCAAAAGGTACAAATAATGAAAAGAAGTCAACTGTAAACAAACTCTCACACGTTCCAAAATAACCCTCTCTCGCCGTCTGCGTCACTGCTCTGGTATGCGTGCCACTAGCCTGTATTTATAGTCTATTCAATAGAAGCTTCGAAGTCAGAATACGCATCGTAACAGTGACTCTAACATTCTATAGTGTTCTACCTCATTCGAGTCTAGAAACAGACAATAGATTGGTTTGTGGTAAAGAAGATCAAAGGGAGTAAGACATGCCCAATACTAACGCAGGCCAATTGGGGTCAGCTTAAGGTCATTCACCAGAATAGGATAAAATGAGAGTAAAATAGAACGCCTATATATAACAGGGGACATGGCACACACCATGTCAAAATTAGGCTGAGTGACCTTAAGGTAATGCAGGTTACAGGGACAAGGATAACGAGCGTCTGACACAATCTACATCAATGAGAATGGGCACACATATAGATCAATATATAATGCTTTTCATTATTAAATATAAAAGACCTTTATTTTGAATTTCATTTTAAAAACTCTATGGAAAGATGCCTTACATATACCTATGAATTTACAAAACTAAGGTCGATCAAAAAAGGCAAAACAGTACGTTGAAATGTAGGTCAAGATGTCCTCTTTCATGGACATGTGGAAGGATACCAAAATTTTGACAAAATAATCCTTTTATTAATGGGAAAGCACCAACCCCCCAAAAATTAAAAACCTGGATTCTTCTGCGTCAATGCCCATTTCCCATAAAAATTTTTAGAAGTTTCCCTGGCTTTACCGAAGTACCTACAGAATGAGACTGAGATAGAGTAAGAAAATTCTGTTGATTTTGGATTAGCGGTAAGGCCGGCGATGTGTTCCTCATAGGTTTTTCCAAGTCAACTTCCATCTACAGCGCCGTACTAAGAAGATTTCAATGTTGAATGTTTGTATTCACATACTGCGAGTTTTTTGTTTTCTTTTTGAAATTGGGGGAGGGGTTCTGGGGAGGGGAGAGGACTTCTTTGTTTCTAATTTTGGTATTTAAAGTAAAGGGGGGGGGGGGTGGCCCCCACTCCCTAGAAGATCATTCCAAATGCAATTTAAGGAGTAGTCTCCCTTTTGTTACAGAAATTTTAACATACGGCGTGCGGTTGTTCCGATTTTCAACTAGGCTAGTCAAAATACAGCACCTTTCGCACGCTTCTTTCACCGGTGTTGGGTCTTGGGGTATCAGCAAGGATATTTTTTCGTTTGCGCTTGAAACGTTTCAATTGAATTTTAATACAAATTAATGGAAGTACTTTTAAATTTACTTTATATTAACTGTATTGTTTATGACATGAGTAAGGTTAAGTAAAGAACAGGAATGTAATCACACTAAGTACTTCGATGAAACAAGGGACACTACTACTTTTTGTGTATCGGAAATGGGCGTCGGCGCCGAAAAATCTGAGTTTTTAATTTTACGATGTGTGTGTCTATTTATTATTAAATGAGTACTTTCTACATATATTTGAGTTCCGTTTACGGCGTTATAATTTAGAAGACATCTTGGTCTACATTTCCATCTAGCTATTTTGCTTTTTTCAATTGACCTTTTTTTTTTGAAAATCTTTAGTATATATAAGGCATCTTCGCATACAAAATTTTTTGTGAAATAAAAGGAACATGTCTTTCATATTAAATCGTGTAAAGCATTAGATATTGAAGTATACGTGTGCCGATTCTCATTGATGTAGGTCGTGTCCGACATTTGTTACGCTTGTCCAAGTGACTCATATCACCATAGCGTTGCTCGGCCTAATTTCGACATGGCGGAAGTTGCAGATACTTAGGAAATATGTAATTTTTACCACTATATACATCAAAATACTTGATAACTTGTGTTTCAGAATGCATTTTGAAGACATTTAAACTGGAATGTTTTAATTTGAGGTTTAAAAACCCTGTCGAGTCCATATGATAAATGATCAGAATTTTCCGTGTGCAACACGTTGTCATTGGCAACCATTCATAGCCACTTGCTTAACGGCTATATCGTAGTACTGTCTCAGATTTTCATTCATAAGAGTTTGCCTTGTGCAAAAACTATTAAACCATTGGTCAGGGAAAGCTTTAATTAATTATTCATGTGCCAAAGTTGAAAGTTTAAAATAAGTCGACCCTAAATTGTATTTTAGTGATAAGGGGATGGGGTTGCCTTATATAAACTATTTAGTCATTGCGCATCACGCGATCAGCGGAATGGTATCACAGAGTTTGGAGATGCAGTCCATGTTAAAAAATGACAAACTCCAAACCAAGTGGTACTTTAAAAATTCATAACTTTATAACTACAACAGCTAAAAATATGATTTTGGTGTTATAATTCTGTTAAAAATTTGCTCTATTCAACTATGCCATTGGTTTATTTTTACAAAATGTTTAAACTTTTGACCAAAGTATCTAAAACTATTCAATAGGCTGAATAGGAACATTGAATCATTCACCTTTTGATATTTGTATGCTTGGGAATATGGGGGTAGAAATCTTTTATTTAGTCTTACTGTCCCAACAATGTCAATGGTAAGGCGTTATTTATTTATTATTTATATTCTTAGAAATATTTTGAAAATTTCAACACTTCCAAGTCAGCCAGATCAGAGCAAAAAAGTGGCTGCAAAAGTCAATGTCAATAGACATTGACATGACATAGTCGACATAGTCATAGACCTAGCCAAATAATAAAATATAAATCTTACATAGAGCTTACCTATCTGATACCTGTCTTAATTCTGACTTTTTCTCTGTAGATAGTAAAATTGTTACGTAGTGTCTTAAAATACCAATCAGGAACGTTATTAAGACAATGGGCAAAAATACCCATACCCTTATGTTTGAGTCTAACAACAATTCAGCCATTTTCACCTACTGGGCAGGCAGTCTCACTACAAAGAAGCCAAAAATAGTTTAAATTTTTTAAAATTCTTTTTTAAAAATCTTTCTAAGGCAGGAAAAATATATAGATAAATTGTTAATTTCATTGATTTAAGCATTGTTCATCACAATCAATTTCAGGAAACTATCCCAAAAAGTCCTTTGAAATTTAACTTAACTTAAATAATATAGCCTCATTCGTGTTCAAGTATATATCATGAAACATTAAATTCTTTAACGAGTAATTACTATTAAAGTAAGTAATGTTTTTTTTTAATTTGCTTTTAAAATAAATATATGTTCATTCTTAGGTTAATGATTCCATTATTTTTTAAAATAATTTATTGCTTTATTTTTCATCAATATAGGCCGCGACATGGACATGGAGATATTTCTTTAGATTTTTAAATAATAAACTCTAAATATAAAATACGGATTTAATTTACTAATATTATGAAGTTTAAAAAAAAAATACATTAAGTAATTAATCACATTTCAGAGCTTAATTTATTTTTCATAAGATCTGACGAATAATAATGTTTTAGAAATTGTGTTTATCACTCAATTGGTATTGTTAAAAGGTCACCGCGCATGCGTATATCACAACCGGCCATGTTGTCAACAAAATGATGGACTATAACTCCTGCCCCTTAGAACTGGAATAAAAACATAATATATTAAAAAAATATATGACATTTTAAGTGTTATGGATAATTTCTTGAAAATCAAATAGTCTGGGTACCAATATTAAGCTAGTTACAAGCAGATGGCGTCTCTGAGCTCAGGGTCATCCAGAGATAGTAAAGCAGGCTTTTGGAAAAAGAATTCGAGTGTACCCGGAAGGTGGGATAATTAACAACAAATAACGTCGACGACATCGAACTAAAAGTTTTGTTTATCAGAGAGAGAAGCTATTGGTTGATAAATAATAATTTTTAAAAAGATATGGTTATTACCCTAATAAAATTGGTCATGATTACGAATTTATTAATAGGAATGTTGGGCAGGGTTGTCTAACTTTAACTTAAAAAAAGCTATTTTCGTTCACTTGCTGACTGACTAAGATTAAGACTAATGACTAAAACTAATGATTGTAATTTTGTAAAAAAAATAAAAATGTTATGGTTAAATAGAGAAAATTTCATAGCAAAAAAATAAACCAGAATTACCTTTCTAGCATTAGTACTTTGTGAGCTATGAATTATTTTTAAAGTTCAAATTCGTTTGGTATTTTGGTAAATTCAGAGAAAGCGGCCCAAGTCTATTTCCATGGCCGCCATCTTGGTTGCCTCGACCCGCGCACTTTTATGTGTGCACGGGTCGAGGCAACCAAGATGGCGGCCATGGAAAAATAAAATAATTCACATTTGCTAAAATTTAGAAGAAAAATTAAAAAATGTATGAAAAAATTGTCGGAAATTGATCCCTATGCCTAACCCTAAATCTATGCCTAACCCTAACCCTAAATCGAGCCCTATGTCTAACCCTAACCCTAAATCGATCCCTAACCCTAAATCGATCCCTATGCCTAACCCTAACCCTAAATTGATCCCTGAGCATAACCTGAACCCTAAAAACTAGCCGTAAAAAGGGCCTCAAAAATAATTATAAACTGAAGAGTTAATGAAAATCCAACTTACAGTTTCATGAAATACACTTTTACACACTTTATTTCAGGTTCCAAGGAAAATATAGCCACAAAATGAATAAATCTCCACACCCCACAGGCACCCCAAAGATATCAAACATTGCGGGACAAAAGAAATATGATAATGAGCCAACCAATGAAAATTTTACAATTATAATTAATCAACCAATAAAATTTTAATTTCGAAAATGTAACTATTTTAACAAAAAAATACAAAAAAATAATGGGAGTGAATCCAAAACAAAGTCGTCGTGGGCTGTTAAATCTGAAATAGCCGGTATTTTTTATAGTAGGCACTTTGGTATCGCCCGGAAATACCCGAAAAACGGGTATCGTAATTTCTTTGTCAAACTACACTCTGTTATAAAAAAAACGGCTAATGTGCAGAGATTGTCCCCTGACGTGATTTGCATTTTTATTATAGTTGAAGTGAATTAGGGTTAGGTTTAGGGCATAGGCCTATATTTAGGGTTCAGATTAGGTTTAGGGATACATTTAGTTTAGGTTTAGTGACAGAATGAACTGGTTGTGTCAACCAAGATGGCGGCCATCGTGGGACAATATCTGCACATTTAAAAAAAAACCGGTAAATTTGGAGAGATGTGGCCACATGGCCGCCATATTGGTTGACACGACCAGTTAATTCTGTCACTAAACCTAAACTAAATGTATCCCTAAACCTAACCTGAACCCTAAATGTATCCCTAAACCTAACCTGAACCCTAAATGTATCCCTAAACCTAACCTGAACCCTAAATGTATCCCTAAACCTAACCTGAACCCTAATTCACTGCAACTATAATAAACACGCACTTGACGACATGGCAACATCTCTCCAAATTAGCCAAAAAAACAGCTCCTTAAGTTTAAAGGTTTATTTACAACATACCCGGTATCCAAAATTTGTGAGTGTAGACCATGGGTAGGCTTCAAAAACGAAAGTCCCAGAGGTAATTTTTAGGCTATTTAATTTGTCATCATGGCCTCTGTGCTGTCAGCTTATTTCCAATTATCTATAACAGCCGTTGGGTAGTTAATAGTGCATTAAATTGGTTATCCAGGATATAAATGGGAAATTTAAGTTAATATAACAAACAATAAATCATTTCAAAGTTTTATTTGAATAAAAAATGTTTTATAACATAAATAATTATTATTGGCTAATGAAATGTCAGTGGTTTTAATTTTTGGGTTGGTTGTCATGGGATTGAAAAGCACTTGTCTTTAACTGAGACTTAGATAGGCTTAGTAAAAGTATTATAATAGTAATTATACTATTGTAAATGATTTGAGGGGTGGGATAAATTAAAATAGCTTTTATTACAACTAATAGATCTATATTAGTTTATATTTATATAAATATTTATTTGTGTGTATATATATATTTATTTATTTATTTTTATATATATATATAATGGGTGTAGTATAGACATAATATAATACAAAGTATATTATATTGTAGTTTAGGCCTACATCCAACCCAACTTATTTGTATATTAATATTGTAATATTGCATTAAGAATCCGCTTTTAATGATGGCTATTTCATCAGTCTAGGTGCAAGGGTAAAAAGTAAAAGGGCGCTAACATCTTTTCTTAACCTGTAGAGTAATTAGTGTCAGTAAGGTATTTGTCTGCATTGTGAGGTACATAATTTTAAGTATGTGGTATAAAAAAAAGAAAGAGGGATATGGGACAATAGGATGAAATATAAAGGGTTCGTTGATATCATTTGTACTTCTATGGGGCATGCATTTTATCAAATAATATATTATCAATATTGTTTTAATTTTAGCATCAAGCCTGTATATGGAGCTCAGTATCCACCTCCACAATCTAATATTAGCATGTAAGTATTTCTGCTAATTTTTACTGTTTTTTTTATTTTATCTGTTTTATAAGTCAATTTAAAATTTTAAAACATGAATTTTTGTTTCAAGTCAGAAATATTTTAAAAAATTTTTTTTTCCATCTCCCAAATTCATTGTAGGCTTAAATTTTGCATTGCAAACCCATTGGACTTAGAGCAACAATGTTTTTCGGATGCACCTTCATATTAATATCAAAATATTTTGCTGCTAAAAAATTTTGGGTTATTAAGAAAAAACACATATGCACATTAGTTTAGTTTTCCCCATACTTGTTAAATTAATGCTGAAATTCCATCCACATCCATTCATGAATGTTGATGGAACTGTATAAGTCACAAAAATTACAATAAAATTAGCCTAAATAGTGTTTAAAACACATGGTTCTATTATTCATGGAAATAGCGCCTTGTATTGTTGAATTAAAGAATTGTACAATGTTTTTTAATTTCTAATTGCACATTAAAGTCATATAGGTACTTAAAGGAAATTTTTCATCACAGCTGAAACTCTTTAGGAGTCATGACAAACCCACTACAATAAATCACTTTAAAAAAATGGTAAATAATCTTTCAACAATCAATAGCTATTGCCTTGGCTCTAAAATCTTATTTATACTATTATAGTATTTTTTTAAAAATTGGTTTTGAATTTACACAATTTTACATCCAACTTTGTGTACATTTTATCTCTGGAAAAAAGATCAGCTAAGCAGCCAAAGAAAGATGAGAAAGGAAAGAACATCAAACATGATGCATTCCACGAGTTTGAAAATAAAACATCTGATGCCTGGGATGATGGAGATGATGACCTCATTCAAATGGCCAACCTAAAATTATCGCTCAAAGATGTCCATACATCAGCAAAAGTGGTCCTTGACAATCATAGTAAAAAGGCTAATTCTTTACAGAAGCAGCAGGAAGGAGAAACCGCTAATCATACCATTAAAGGTAGGCCCAATGAGTTCCATGACGTTTAATACATAATTTAAAAAGAAGATAAATCTAATTACTCTATTAAATTTGTAAAATATAAAGCAAAATTGAAGTAGACATGTTGATTTGATCATTCTGTACTAACTTTACATTGATTTTTTAAAAAAATCCATCAATTTTTAATATTCCTAGTGCAACCACATTTCCTTAACCAATGCAGCTACCATCAACATTCTTTTTATTTTTCTTTCTTTTTTTTTCTTCTTAGTTTATATTAATTTGCTATTTTTATCTAAGGTTTGAATTCCCCACAATCTCAAAGTCAGTCATTTCCACATCATCATCATCACCATGGAGGCCCAGGGCTAGGAGTACGGCTAAATAGTGGTGGATATCAGCCACCAAAAATGACTTCGATCCGATATGTCACTAATGCAGCACCTGACCGCGAGGCAGCACGTATAGATAAATTCAAAGCTGTTTTTGCTGAACCATCTTTAGATCTGAGTAGGTTGTAAAATTAAATTTTATTGTTTATCCAATTGTTTATTGTTTTTCATATTTTAATTATTGCCTTGATCTCTCTGAACACAAGTTTTTGATATAGAATTTTGGCTTCTTTTCCTGATCTATAGATGATCTACGCAAATTATGCTGGTCAGGAATTCCCAAGTCTGTCCGTCCAACTGCATGGAAAATTTTGTCTGTGAGTAATTCTTTATTTTGGTTACCTATTTCCATTGCTTCAGTATGGCCTAGTGTAGCTTTGGATTGTTTTTCACTTCAAAGCAGTTATTTTTAGCCACCATACTTGTCACCCTGTAATTAGGCCTTAATATGAGTAAAGGTGCCTTGTCATCCCATATCTGTCCATAACATAACAACATTATGTGCAACCTTGTTAATTTCTGACTCTTTTAAAGACATAAATGTCCGTTTAGTAGTCGTATAAATGTATTTATAAATTTTTGTGCTCTTCATAGCTATAATTTACCACTTGTAATAAATCTTTTATGTCTTGAATGTTTAATATTGTGTCAACTAATGATATTACAGGGTTACCTTCCAACTGCAGCTGACAGAAGGCAAGAAACATTGGAACGAAAACGTAAGGAGTATTTTGGATACATAGAGCAATACTACGATACAAGATATCAGGACCTTCATGAGGAAACATTTAGACAAGTATGAAAAGAAATTTGTCATCTTTACATCATCAATTTATCAACTATTTATAATTATTAATTATTTATGTAGAATCACTTTTTTTTTCCTTATGATAGATGGAACTACAGAATGATTATAAATTATGCTTTAAAACAACCTAGCTGTGTTTTTGATTTTCAGGAATGAGACAAAGTCAGAATTATCACAAACAGTAAAAAACAACATTTTTTAATGTTTTACTCTAGGTGTTTGTGAAATATTATTAATGTATTAATAGGCTAGAATTGAGGCATTATAGTTGTTAAAATTGAAACTTGTATAATGTGATTTTAATCTTTTTAGAAAAATTTTCCATATCATGTTACTCTATGTTTTAGTCTGTTTTTTTACAAACTTGTTTTTAAAAGAAAGTTTAGTAACAAAGCTGTAAACTTTACCTTTTGGGGGTTAAAGTTATCAATTATAATTGTTTAGGCATGAACTACATTGACTTTTTTTTTTACTTCAAAACTGGTACCATCACTATTTCTCAGTTCACACGGTCAAATTCGCATCAAAATTTTCTTTCATATATTTGATGCGATTTTTGTATGAAGCGTTGTCACAACTTTCAAATTACTATTTGATCAAATTCTAATTTTTCTCCTAAAAAAGAAACTGTGCTCAAAATAGTGCTTCCATACAAAAACTTGATGCAAATTTGTAGCTAATTTGAAAGGAATTTGATAGTGTGAACTGAGCATTAGAGGTTTTGTGGAACTGGCAAAGAAAAATATCATATTCATATAAATTTAACATTTTAAATTGATACAAAACAAATTCTATCACCCTAATTTTAAAAAATAAGATAAGTGAATTTTCAATATTGATAGTCATTTCTGAATATTGTAATATAAAAAGGATTCATTATTGGAAATTAAATACAGTTTTAATGAAATGCAAGTTTGAAATTGCTGACAGCCAGCTACAAGCCAGTGTGACTGACTCTGCCTGACTATTGATCTATTGTAATGAGCTGACATTTGGCTTGGCTATTTCAGATTCACATCGACATTCCCCGCATGAACCCCTTAATCCCCATCTTTCAACAGCTGATAGTCCAGGAAGTGAGTAGGCTCTGCCCTTGTGCAGTTTCTTCTGTCTTTTTTTTAAGGTCAAGGTCATGCAACCCATTTACCACATTGCTGCTCATAATCTCCTCTGTCAAGCTCCTTTTCCAGCATTATCCTCTATCTCACCCCCTGTTAAATTTCAATAAAAAAAAAACAAAACAGCATTAATAGCGAACTTAAATCACTAACAAAAAAGCATGTGACGCTGAGCATGAATGCCTCCCCTAGTCCCACAACTACTAATAAGAAGGCATGTTGCATGTTCACTAGAAAAGTTTGTATTGGTTGTAGTTTGGATATGTTGCAAGTGTTTTGTGTCTTTGTATGTTATCATTTGCTTTTGTCTACTTAAAGCTGCTACGCCTGTTCTTGGTTGTTGTGTGTTGTTTTTTATGCAGTCTTAGTTAATTTTTAATACATATTCATATTGAAGTGGTACACAAACATGCTATTTGAATATTAAAAGAATGTTTATTTCAAAATGGATTATTGAGAACTGTCAGCTACTAAATGTGCTGGTTACCATACAATAAATCATTGAACTTTTAACTTCGCTTGCCATAAATAAAAATCAACATATCATTTAAAATTGAAAGTTTGAATGAACTATGTGATCTTTTATGAAGTAGAACCATTTGATAATAATTTTTTTTAAAAAGATTTTATGTTAAGCAATTTATGATGGCATGAATAAAATGAACGGATTGATTAATGATTGAAAGGTTATGGAACTCTGCATTAGTTGGTTTGCATTATCAGTATCTTTCAGGTTCTGGAATCTCTGTGTACCGTTCATTTTCTTCTTCTGTGCATTTGTTTTTTCATAATATGCTTGCCAGGTGCTGTGTCCTTCCTATATCCATCCCAAAATATATGTGCTGATCTGCTTTGCTAACCAGTGAACATATGCCATGCTTTTATACTAACATATCCGTACAGTCACGCATATGGCAAGTAGGTGTATATCCAGACCCCAGATCTGTGCAGTACTTGGAAGAGTACTAAACCCATGCAACTGTTCCCATTAATGCCTCAGGGTGTTACAATTGTTTTGTTTTTGCAACCAGGTCCTAAGTAGGTTGGCTACATGAGCATGCCTACTCTGTCTTTAGAGGCCACCACCAGCTGCAGATGCAAAAAAATTAAATTGGGTATCTCTGTATGAAACCTGGAGATATATTTTGAGAGGAAAAAAAAAGAAGTATTTGTAATGAAAAGTACTAGCCCCATAACTTAATCTGTTTCTACAGATACTTAAAGATATCCCTCGCATGACCACCTTAGCACACTTGTTTCAAGAGAAGGAGGTCCAGGAAGTAAGTATTCTCACGTAAGAACTGTACGCTGTGTGTACTTGCAGTACCCATATAGCCAACTTAACCCAGGTAGAAACCTACGTGAACCTATCCTAACCTGTAACTAACGAACGGTTAAAAATAAGGCTTGACTAACAATGTGCATGGCAGCAGACACTGATCTAACACCTGAGCAAAGCTGTGTGAAGTTTGGTACTAATGAGATTAATAAAGGAAGGACTGCATTCAAGCTGTGTGAAGAAAATAGCAGAACAAGGTATGTGTAAGCTTGAAATATAAAGACCGATAAAAGTTTAACATTTCAGCTAAGAGCCTTGCTCAGCAGACAGGGCAAATGAAGAAATAAAAAGTTTTTTTTCTTAAAAAAAGTGTTTGCCATTAATGTTATTGCTGGAAGTTGAGTTTTTCAAAACCAAGATTACGCATGTCATCCTGGTTTTGAAAAACCCAACTTCCGGCAACAACAATGGCAAGCACTTAAGTTTTTGAACTGCTTTCTATTTCTTGTCATTGCTTCATTTGTCCTGTCCGCTGAGGAAGGCTCTTAGCCGAAATGTTCTTCTTTTATTGTCCTGTCTTCTGTTTCAAGCTTACACATACCTTGTCCAGCTATTTCTTTCAATTGAGAATTACTTTTATTTTCAAACTGCATTACAGGTAAAATAATTCCTGGAAGTAGATTTTGAAAACGTGTACAATACTAGTAAAGGTGGTAGGACTCAGATAATCCATTTGTATTTGTGCACTAAGCACCAAATAGTGTTTAGCTATTCAGCTATAGTTATAATAACAGGGAACCTGATTGTTTAAAATCTCGCTCATTCTATGAGTTAGAACATACTTTCCTTAAAAAAATTTTTTGTAGAAGTTAGTTATGAAAATGCTTCTCTGAAAACATATTAAAAAGTCTCATGCCCTGCAATCTGCATTTTTGTGTGAAGTGGTTGATATAAGATTTAGCTAGCAGTGCTGAGTGGGGCCAAGTATAGATTTTTACCAAAAAAAAAAGTAAATGCATGCTATTTAAAGTGGACATTTAAAAAAAAAAAAAGCTTACTCGTAGTTATAGTTTGGATCATAAAGGGTTAACACAGTGTAATTATTAAACTGAAGCTGCTTTCTTAGTGCTACTGGTAAAATTATTTTATTTAAGAAAATTGTTGTGCATAATTAGAGCATGGCTTGTATCCTTTAAATTACCAATGACTTAGAGCTGAATGACATATTCAAATTCTTCTGAATGCATTCCTATCAGTCTCACTTTTGGAAGCCTTACTGTCCAAATTCTAATCACCATTATTACCTGCATTTAAAATTTATACGTTAGTTTATTTATTAGTTTATAATAGAAAGCCTTTTATGTAATGGCATGAGTTGTCCCATAGTTTATGTAGTTCACTGCTGTTTTGTCAGCCAGAAACCTGATTTCTATATACTATTCAAATCAAGATTCTCAGACATTACCACTTGAGCTATATTCAGTTGTGCTGTTTTTAAACAAAGCTTGTTATGTTCACAACCTGTGCATTGCTTTTATTACTATTGCTGGATGTGGTCCTGTTCTAACTTATGCATGTTTGTGATGGTGGAAGTCCTGGCATATTGATTAATTCAGTGAGCATCTTGCACAGATTGCCATTGTGTTCCCTGCATGTGCTGTTCTGATTGATATTAATTTATTTCTTTTAAATTGCTAACAAAATCTTCAAAACCTATCTTAATCTTGTTAAATTTAAATTTCATCTCCACATCCAAAAATATGTCAAAGAAATTTAAAAGGGAGAATTTAAAAAAATATTCTAAATAAATTTGAGACAAATTGGTATTATTTGTTTTATTATTCTTCACCAGTTATGTGTGGATTTGTACCATTAATTAGTGAGTTAGCTATGACAGATTAGAATTAATGAGTAGTAGATATGTCTAAAGCATCTGGGGCACTGATGCAATCATAAGCTTTTGTTATTTCTGGTGCATAAGCATAGGTTATAAAATTTTAGCATTATGGAGTAATGAATGTAAGGTATAAAAAATAACAAAGTTGAGAGATGTTTGATGATAAAACAACACGATGAATATCTGACTTCAAAGTTTTATTCATTCGGCACATTGAAAGAAAGTTGTTGTCACTTGTGGGATTAACTTTTTCCTCTTTAATTTCATAGTAAAATTTGATACTTCTTGCTTTGACTCGGCATTATAATATGGTGGGAAACAAGTAATTAGAATACTCATATTACCTAATAGTCTTCATTTTAATAAATAATATATTGATACTTCTTAACCTTAATTGTCACCAACATTTGTTCATCAGATATTTGAACGTATTTTGTATATATGGGCAATACGTCATCCAGCCAGTGGGTATGTTCAAGGCATCAATGACCTGGTCACACCTTTTTTTGTTGTCTTTTTATCGGAATACATTGAAAATGGTAAGTTCTTACACCTTTGAAAACAATAAGCTTATGATATGCATAAACATGTCAAATGTTTGTCATTTCATGTTATGAATTAACAAATGTAGGATTGGCTATTACTTAGGCCGTTGCTATTTATTCAAATTTTCAACTTTATTTATTTATTTTTTAAAAAAAAATATTATTTTATTTAGCAATATTTACAAATGTTCACTTCTGTACTGTAACAGATATAGAAGTTGAAAACTGTGATCTGACCGAACTGTCCCAGGAAACTAGAGACCTCATAGAGGCAGACAGTTTCTGGTGTATGTCTAAACTCTTGGATGGAATTCAGGACAACTACACATTTGCTCAACCTGGAATCCAGATGAAGGTCAATGCACTAAGGGAGCTAATTAAAAGGATTGATGGTAAGCAACTTTTTCAAATAGAAAGAAAATAATGAGAATAAGACGTATTCAAATGAAAATATATATTTTATTAATTTATTCTTTTTTTTTATAGATTAACCGAGGCTTTTAGTGCTGCCAGTTTGAATAGGAATGTTATAATTAAATTTTTAAATGAAATACATTTTTTAAACTTTCAAAATGTTTTTTAAGATTTTTTTTATAAATAATTATTACAATTACAATGAAAAGATTTCTTTATGTTATCATTCCAGTACCCTTGTTTAACCATTTGGAGCGCCAAGGAGTGGAATTCTTACAGTTTTCTTTCAGATGGATGAACAATCTCCTCATGCGAGAAATCCCTTTAAGATGCACCATTCGATTATGGGATACTTATCAGTCAGAGATAAATGGTTTTGCTGATTTTCATTTGTATGTTTGTGCCGCATTCCTCAAAAGGTTTTCTGAAGAATCTCTAAGAGAACATGATTTTCAGGTGAGTTTTTTGTCTTAAAAAAAAAAAGAGAACACGTTTTATCTACCTCTCCCTTTAAGATTAAGATATAAATAGAAAACAAGCTGTCACTTTGTTAAAAAGTTCAGTATTATGTGTTAATGACAGGCCCATTAATAAATAAATATAAAAATAGCAATATGTGGGCCATCGGTTGATTTTGTAATTTTATTCCTTTCAGGGCATATTAATGTTACTTCAGAACTTGCCCACATTGCACTGGCGGGATAAAGAAATCAGCGAGTTATTAGCAGAAGCTTACAAACTCAAATATATGTTTGCTGATGCACCAAGGCACTTGCTGCTCAAGTCTTGACCTTAATTTCCAAGTGTTAGTATGTTATTACGGTGGTGGTTTGCTTGAAATGAGTGATTGTGAGAGGGTTAAAGTGAGTGAATGTGAGAGGATTATTTCTGTATATAGAGGATCAAGTGTGGGAGTTCTGTTTTTAAATAAGTATGTTGTTGTATTATAAAATTTTAAGTGCAATCGCAGTATTTTTAGGATTGTAAATGGGTAATTTATTTGTTTGTATTAACATGTTTTTTGACAGGACATCAGTTTTTAAAAGAACGTGAATGTCTAAGAAGGAAAGATTAGTTTTTTTGAAATATTGAATCTTTATATTGGCCAGTTCCAAGTGACTTCTGAACATGGTGAAAAGTTTCTTATTCTGTAAAATATAATACAATTATAGATAATATCCAGCTAAATGCCTCACATTTGTCAGTAGTTAATTGACTTTTATTAGGCTGATGGAAGAGGAACAATATAAAATTGTTTTCATAGCATAAATAGAAATTTCGACTCGGCTAGTACTGAGCATTTTTACTAGGCTGCCCTAGTGGAATGAGGGCCTTGTACAAATCGTCAAAGATTTATTGTAGTCTTTTACTTTATGCATTTAGTTTTGATATTCCTTGATTGGGTCAACTATTCTTTGTTATCTTGACAAAAATTAGCACATGAATTTAATGCAATTATAAAACTATCTTAATTGATAAAACAATGGTATAGCTCTGCAAAGAGTTTTATGAGATACTCCTTTGGGAAATCTGAATTATTTTCTGCTCCTCTGATGTACACTAGTTCTTTGTTGCAAACTGTTTCACAATTGTGTCTTCAACATTGTAATATTTTTAATAAACGTTGTAGACTGTTATTTATCCAGGCACATTTTTCATAGTTTCACACATAGATGTACAAATGGGAATAAAGTTCCGTTCAGCTTAGAAAAATCATGTGGCTTTTAATAACCCAGTTATAAGAAATTTATTGTGTGTATATGCATATGCATACATGTATTGAAAAAGAAAAGGTTAAAGTTATGAGATAGCTTTAAGCAAGAAATTTTATTTTAGTACTGTCGTTTGGAAACTGCACATCACTTATTTATTTTTAAAAACATTATAAATGTTCAGTCTTTTTTTTTCCAAGTTTACATTTAGACTAAATTATTTATAGTTTAATTACTTTGACAACGCTAAAAAGTCATTTCCAAATTAAACATAAACATTTCTATCACATTAAAATGTAAATTTAATCTAAAGCACTATCATATTCTCATAGCCAAAAGTAATATAATTCACCAACCAAAAAGTTATAACCTTCATTGTCTGTGCAACACTTGCAATACATATCTTTTTTAAAATCATTTTAAATTGAAAATGACAATAATTTTGAGTGTGATTGGCCTATGGTAAGTTTTGATTTAAAGAAACTTTATTGTAAAGTTATGGTTAGTGAAGATAATATTTTATGTTAAGAGAGTTCATCAAGCCTTATCATCTTATACACATCACTAAAAAATGTAACTATTACTTTTGTTAGTACTATAAACTCAAGGAATTACTTGTTTTTTTTAAAAATAATATTTTACTTTTCAAATAACATGTTAAAGTTAATGCAGCAGTTTTTTTTAAATTTTAACACCACTGAAACTAATTATAACATTCATTGACTCATATAGTGAGTCCAAGGTAATTATTATAATTATAAGGATATATATAATTCGCTAGAAGAAGTAGGGCAAACAAGACACAGGCTATAGATAGATACGCCAGAGTAAGCAAGAGGAAGACGCAGGCAAACCCTCCCTTCCCTTCATGTGGGTCAGATTGAAATAAAAAGTGTGCCGTGACATATCATGAAAAAAAGGGGGGGGGGGGGGGGGGTTTAGCAAAATTGGGATTCTTAAATGTGCGTTGCTTGAGTTCACGCTTTGTCAAGTAACTATAGTAGATGGGAAGTTCACGCATTGCTGCTGCCAATGTTTGGCGGGCTATAAACTAATAAGGATATATTTAATGGATTCAAATATTATTTGTGTGGGATTTAAATTGACCCCAACAATTTTTTGTGATTTTTATTTCATGGCAGTGAATTGCAACTGGTTGAAATAGTCTTGCAGTGTTTTTATTTTTTACTTGTTTCAGTCTAAGAGTCATAAACAAAAGCGTATTTTATTTTCCTTGTTTTATTTCCAACCCAGTCTAAGAGTGGTGTACAAGTTTATTTTACATATTTTTAGTACTGCCTCCTTTACTTTAAAAAAAACAAAAAACAAACCAACTTTTCTAACACTCTTCTATATTACATATATCCTGATTTTGGGGGGGAGGGGCATGTTAAGTTTCGGATTTGTTGGGGATGGAAGGGTGTCAACAAATATGAATTTGTCATACTCTATGACACTGACTTTTTCAACTGAATTGAGCAGCAATAAATTTTGAAAAAAATATTATAATTGAGCGTAAATATCACTTTAGTTTAAAATAATCAAATGATAAAACTTGATTATGGGTTCTAAAAATGTGTACCGGTATATATGATGGCCGTTTGTTAATATCTAGGCTGTTGCATTATTAATAAAGAGATATTTGTGGTAATTTGTATGTTATAGTATAATTGTTGGTACTAAACTGTATGACAAACTGTTTTTGAATGTGCCCAATATGTCTTTAAATTTCAAAATAATATCGAGTATGTTACTCAGTGGATGACTATTATGATGTCATTAAATTTTACATTTCTTTTAGTCAATTTTTTTTATTTTTAGGCTACAGGTGTTTATTAGTGGTACTGGTTTACTTTCGATAAAGCTATGCAGCTCATTTTATTTTCATTTAATTCTGGAAGTTAAAATAGTGTGAATTAAAACTTAATTCAAAAGTTATAGCATTCTTAATTTAAAACTTTGGAATATTCAACCATGTCAGGGTTGGTTTTGGAACAAATGTAATAGTGTTTTAATAAACAGACTTTTCCTTCTGTATCCTCTCAAAAGTGAATATTGCACAAATTTGTGACATGTTTTTGTGTAAAAAAAATAAATAAATTACATTTATGTTTAAGCTGCCAGATGTAATAATTTTATTTTTTGCTCTATCAATACATCGTTTGCTCTCTATCAGAATAATGATGACAAACCAATTTAATTATTGGGCTTGCTTCACTGGTACTGTGGAAACTCAAAATAACCAACCAGTAGGTCCTTGTTTGAATAATATACTAAGTTGTACACATTCTAAGATGCTGACAGGTGTATTGAGCAATCAAAAGATATTTACATTATATACTGATCAGTGTTTTAAAATGCCAGTATTTGTAAAAATATACTTGTATATATGTTGGGAGGCACAGCTGTAGTATGCAAATTTGTTAAATTGTGTTAAATCTTATGGGGAGCAATGGATTTGTCTTGTAAATATCATGTACTATTTGTATGTCAATGGTAGCTGGAGAAGGCTGTGTTTTATAACAAAATAACAAATCAGTTTTTATTAATCTGAATTTATTATTCAATAGCTCAGAAGAACATGCAACATACATTTGTTTTGTTCAACTTGGGAAGTATAAAAACCATGGAGCCAATCCATGCTAAATAAACACAATATAAAACTATGTTAGTCTTTATCTTTCTATGAACTCCAAAATATACGGAAAAAAAACAATTTAGAATGTACATTATTCCTTGTACATTTAAAGCAATTCTTTCTAAAAATACTAAAATGTGTTTATTCCATACAGAACCCCCGCTGTCTTTTCTTATTATACTTTCTACTATAAAATATCAAGAATCTTCGATCAACTGTGATATTAACTTGTAAAATGAACAGATCCTTTGAAATAAATGTGTACACAAAATTATTATTTTTTAAAGTTTAAACATAAGTTATACATATAAGTATATGTGAATGTCATGTATAAAGTGAAAACTAAAATAGTATAATAAAATTATAGATCGTAACAAGCCAATTGTACAACTGGTGGTTCTTTCAAGGTTAATAGTACAGGAGTTGTATGAAATGAGAAATGAAACTTATTTAAATTATACTCATCAAATTATATACAGACTTGGTTAATTGAACAATATACAGTACCAATCACAGAGAATAACTGGAAGTTTAATGAACGTGATTTGAATTTAAATCATATTACCAATATTATATATAATTTTCCTGAGTTTAAGTGAGTGTGTTTCAAAATTACACAAGAATATGAATTCCAAAAGGTCTTGTTACGATGTCGTTATTATTTTTAATGGCGTTAAAAAAATCACATTCTATAAGTGGTTTGAACTTAAGCATAACTTATCTTTTATAATAAAAATGAATTGCACGGGACCAGCTGTGCTGTAACAATAAAAAACGTATTATAAACTATATAGAAAAACTTAAAATAAACATTGATTTTGGAAAGTACTATCATTATGCTAAAATTTTACCAGATACATTTTCAAACTGTTGGGAATTTTAGAAATTTAAAAAAAACTTTAAAGATGGTTTTAAGCCAGGGGTCTCCTAACTACGACGTTTTGTCTACGGAAAAATTACCGAAATTTACGTGTATCCTGCCAGGATCTGACCTCTCATGTGGCCCGCGGAGACGTTTTGTCTACGGAAAAAATTACCGAAATTTATGTGTACCCTGCCAGGATCTGACGCTGCTTACGTGGACGTTATGTTTTTCCCGAATTAAAATAGAGGCGCACAGTAGTGCGTTATGTTTTCTAACTGATCATTACTTGGCAAAACCTTATTCGCTGCTTAGATTTTCTACTTCCGTTCACAGTCAATGAGATGATATAACGCCATCTAATGGCGGAGCTTTGCCCGCCGTGTTGCAGACATAGTTGAAAACATTGTGACTCAAATAGCAATAAAATGCAAGCAAGTTTCGCCAATTTTTAATTGTAATGGATGAATCGCTAGACAACTGTTTCACCTATCAACTGCTTGTATACATTAGAGGTGATGATGAAGACATGAACATAACGCAAGAGCTGGCTTCCCTACATAGCTTGTACAACACTTTTACCGGAGAGGATATATTCAATGAGTTGAAAAAAACATTTGCTGATTATAACTTGGACTGGACTCACATCAGTTCTCTGACTGTTGACGGAGGAAATAAGATGAGTAGCATAAAGAAAGGCTTGGTTGTACAAGTGAAGCAGATGTGTAATGAGAAAAAAATTATGCAACCAATGTTCCTGCACTGTATTATTCAACAGAAAGCTTTGTGTACTAAATATGTGGACAATAGCAGACTACTGAATCCTGTGGTAAATTGGATTACTGTAATAAGTACACATGAGCTCAACCATAAAGAGTTCAGAGACCTGTTGAAAGATACAGGCACAGAATCGCAAGATTTACCATATTACACAGCAATAAGATGGCTAAGTTGTGAGAAAGTTCTGAACAGAGTATTTAAGTTAAAAAAGGAAATAGGGGACTTCCTGGAAAGTAAAGGCAAGCCACAGCCATTAGTGTCTGATGAAAAGTGGGTTCGGAAATTATTCTTTGCTGCAGACGTAACTAGTCATTTAAATTTTCTGAACCTAAAACTACAAGCAATGTTCCCTCTAAGGTTTGCTGGTTCGTGTGCAAAATCATACAATTGTGTGCAAAGTTTTACAGCATCGATTTTTTTGTGTGCAAAATTTTACAGCCCACAAATACAAACACACACTTGCATGAAAATTTGCTGCGCAGATACTCAAAACTGCTGCGCTGTCTCTGTGAGATGCCGCGCAGCTTAAAGGGAACATTGGCTACCAGGAGAGGATATTTTTTTATTTTAAATAATTTTTCTGATCTATACACCCACCTAAAGGCCTTCAGATCCAAATTCGTCTTGTTTTTTTTTGGGACTAGTAAGGCCAACAACTTGACACACTTTAAGCAGTGGACGGTCGTTATGGCTGAAGCAACAGTGGAGTTTCCCCTGTCATTTGTATGAGAGATCATCAAAGACCTCCAGGCGCAGTGTTAGCAGCCGTTTTCTGACTTGGATTTAAAGGCAGAAGAAGTGAGACTTTTTCAAAACGTATTTGAAGCAGATGTGGCCAGTCGCCCAGATGAACTGCACCTGGAGGTCATTGAGTTGCAAGCAAATAACTTCTTTAGGGACAAGTTAAAAGAAGGACCGGTGGGTTTTTAACTAGTTTTCGCCAAAGGAAGACTTTCCTAATTTCAAAACATTTGCATCAATGTACCTTAAAGTCTTTGGAACAAGATGCCTGTGTGAATAAACATTTTCAAGAACAAAATATGTGAATTACCGAGTGTGCAGCCTGATAATCTCAGTCACTGTTAATGTTTGTGACATCAAATCTAAATCTCTGCTATTTTGCCATTCAGGAAACAGTTTCCCTATTCCCACTAAAACATGTGTTCATGTGTCGTGTATCAATGTGATATTAAATAATAACTGAATGAATTGATAATACATAAATAAATAAATAATTAAAGTCATCCCCAATGTTTTGATTCGTTTTTATTTGGACCTTGAGTGTGTAGTTGGCCCCCGAACTGCTGTTTGATAGTTAATGCGGCCCTCGGGCTGAAAAGTTTGGAGACCCCCGTTTTAAGCAAATACAGAAAATTTTGACCAGTGTAAACACTATTCATTTTTTTTTAATTTTAGAATTAATTATTTTTAAAAATTGTTAGGCACTGATATTAGGTTTTTTTATCTCTGGTTATTTTTAAAGAAATACTTTGCCCCATTGTCTTTTGACAATTGTTTTCTAAATTAATCAATAAAAGTTAAATGCTGGAAATCTCTCCAGTTCTATTCTGTTAAATTTTAAGTAATTATTTTAAAAAAACTGATTAATAATTAAATACCTTGCAGACATTCAACTTTCCATTACAACTAAATATCCAAAATTACAACTAAATATCCAAAATTACAACTAAATATCCAAAAAAACAACAATATTACTTTGTACCAGCTGAGCTGTGTTTTCTAACAGTTTCTTTACTATCATAGCAATGATTGTTTACATTAAATTTTTTAATGCTATTGGAAACTTGTTGCTTTTGATCAATTGAAACATTTACAATTCACATTCAAAAGATAGTTATTAAAGAATAACATACAAAGCAGTATAATTTAAAAATAGTTATGGTCCTTTGAGTAAATGTAAGTTACAAGGTCATACAAATGTTTTATATAACTGGAGTAAAAAAATCTTGAAAATAAATATATCATTAAAAAAAACTTGGTAAATATTGTAAGCATGAACATGTCTCAATAATATGTAGTAGTAGTAAAAATAAATTATAACATCAGCCAAACTCACTTCTATGCATGTTTCAAGTTACTAACATTCTTATTCACAAGTCTTTAAATAACTTGCAAAGAATAGGCATTGTTGATAAGATAAATATGTTATCAGCAGAAATAAATCAGTTGATAGTTTGAAAAAAGATGGGGAGTTTAATAAGTTAAATAACTGCATTACTTATTATCATCATGGAAGACTAAACAGAAGACAAACCATGGTTAAAAACTTGTAAAATTGTGTCCCATATATATAAATGTGTTTCATCAATGTTTTGTTAGCAAATACAGAAAATTTTGACGCGTTTAAACATTATTTGTTTTTTTAATTTTAGAATTAACTATTTTTAAAAATTGTTAGTAATGTTAGGCAAGACATTAGGTTTTTATCTCTGGTTATTTTTAAAGAAATGCTTGCCCCTATGTCTTTTAATAATTTTTTTCTAAATCACATCACCATAGAAAAAGGATAAAGAAATTGCATACTAGCTTCAGTATTAGAGTGGTAACAACAATTAAGTAATGTAACAAGTACTTTTTGCGTAATATCAATCAATAGGTATGTCAATAGGTATGTTTGACTTGCTCTTCTCTGTCAACCAAGTTCGTCTTATGAAATGTTAGCCTCACAATTTTGAAGTCTATTTTCTTGAAGTACAAGCTTACAAATTCCAATTGTACAAAATTAAAAAAATCTGGCTTAGCACCTAAATTGCATGTCACAGACCATTGATCAAATCTTTGATCCTTGATATGGCCACTTGTATGTCCCTGTGTAGTTGAAGTCAAGATTTTGGCAGAGTACATCATTCTCTTTTGGACCTCGGCTGTAAATAAAGTTTAAAATAGTATTTAATTTTTTTTAAATATGTTCAATATTATAACAGGGTGTTGTTATTAAATAAACTTTGGGGCTGTGTTTAATAAAGTGATTTGGTCGTTTTTTTTTTCAAATTAAATTTTTTACAGCAACTTTATTAAAAATATGTATTTTTATATGCCCCAAATATAACTTTATACAAAATATTCAGCATCAATTAAAAGTTAAAAATAAAAAAACTTTTAAAAAAACAACAATTCATTAAAATGTCATGGCCAACAGGAATTACTTTTTCTGCTATATCTTGAGGGCCCACGATCAATGTCATGATCATTCTGGCTCTAATGTATTGGTAATAGCTTTGATATTAGTTTTTCAAGTAATAAAAGTTTAATTTAATTAAGTATAAAATGTCTCATAGTTCAAATATATCAGCATTTTCCAAAAAACTTTTTAAAAAATCAAATAATTTGGAAATAATATTCAGTGAAACTGCTAAGATAGTATGATTAATAAGTAAATAAATAATTAATAAGTAAAAAAGCTTGACTAGATTATGCTGAACAAATCCTCATATTATTTTTGCGATCATTTGTTGATTGTTTTGTTTTAAATCTATAAATTTCTCACCATGAAGTGAATATTGTTATGCACAAGTAATCTCTATGATTAGCCCCAATCTCACATTTTAACAGTCAATATCATAAATCAGGGGTGGGCAATCTAGGCCCAGCAACTGATATTATGCAGCCCTTGAAGGCATTTAGGAATTTTTAAAAATTACTTTTTAAAAAGTTATTTTGTTGAATTTTACAGAATTTCATGTACCATTATGATTGTTTTAACATTTTTGCTAAAAATTTTTTCTAATTTTCTATTATTTAAACAGTCCTTGACTTTTGCCATATAATGCTAAAATGCGAATCTACCGATTTTAATAGAGAGAAATGTTTATCGGCAGGTAAAAATTAGACATAATGTACATGCACCCCCCAATATTTGTCAATATGGCCCTCCGCACAAAGAGTTTGCAGCACACCTGTTCGCCCCACCTATATTACCAGTATATAGTGTTAAATTCTAAAAGGATACAAAATAAATTTTCAAAATTTCTAAATGCCAGTAATGAAGACAAAATGGTAAAATACAACACAGCACAACATTTTTTTGCATGACATTTTATCAACACACCAAAAACAATCTTTTTTAAAATTTAAACTGAACTTTTAATTGAGCATAACAATAATATATTAAGCTTAAGAAAAAGCCCAACAAAATTATAACTTGAAAATTCTAAAATAATATATAATATATATGCTAATTTAAATTATGTTTTAAGGTAAAAAAAAATCAAATTTTTACAACTCGATTAACATCAAATAATTGAAATTGAACTGTTCTCATTAATTTCTATAGTATTGTAAGTTCTCATTTAAACATTGTTAGGCAAAGACATTAAAAAGTTATAATTATAGTATTTAGAGTGAAAATCAACTTGTAAAAGAAATCACAAAAAAATAAGAAACTATTAGTAATTTTGAACTGAACTAAGATGTAAAAGATAAAATTAATTTCTGTGCTATAATTAAATTTTATAAAATCTCAGGGAGTTTGACATTTGTTACCATTTCCCACTAAAAATATGAAAATATTCATGTAATTACAATTTATAATAAAAGACGGGACTTGATCTTAGGTATTGAATACTACCAAAAGACCAAAAAAAAGAAAAATGCACAAAAGGGAAGAAGGAATTTGTAAAAATAAATATTTACAATTTTCAAGTGAATTAGATTATTTAAAATCTGTATTTCATTAAAAAGGTACTTGATGTTTTTACAAATTTTGATGAAAGAAGTCATCACCATTTTTTTATACTGAGACATGTCGTAATTGTTAAAAATTCAAGGACAATGAATATATAAAAGCTTTTGTGCCAGATTTTATAGTGGGACAATACATTCATCAACAGACATAAGTTGAATGGTGTATCACAGTGGTCTCCATCTTTTTACTGCCAAAAGGCAACACTGCAAGGCTAAATTTAGATTAGGAGATCATTGGAAATTTTACATGCACATAAAATAAAAGATGTTTGGTAAATGTGATTTTAAAAATTCCAAGAGGTCCCATTTATTTACTAGCAACAGGGTGAGGGATATTAAACACAAACAATAGTTTAAAAAAAATAATAATAATTCCTATTGCTGCATAAAAATATGAAATTTAAAGTGTTGAATTAACATGAAATATATAACTCAGTCTTGACCAGTTTCTGTAGATAATATTTGTGTAATGTCTTTAGATATAAGCTTTACAAACAAAATGTAACATAAACACAATAAAATATCACACTTAGTAATTTATCAAATATATCTTGATGATGTAAATTCTCTAGATGAAAAAATACGAAAATGTAAAAGAATAAATAATTGTTTTTTTAAAAACAATATTAATTTTTATTAAATTGTGTTGTCTTAAATATAAAATGAAAGTGAAACAAAATAATAAGAATTGGATTTTCATCAGATAAAACGTGGAGCATGTAGTTGAGATGTTCGATACAAAAAACATACTGGTAAAGAAAATATTAAGAGAACAAGAAGTTATCTTCTTATAGAGTAAAAGAGTCAAATAAATTATGATCTATTTATAAAGTGGACATGTTTTATGCAGCACACATTTTAAGTAATAGATAACATTGTAAGGAAACACCTGTCACAAAACACATCTGCTCTCATCTATTTAGATAAAAGAAATGAAAAGGCAAATGCCTAATTGATCATTTAAATAAGAGAACCCAATTATGCATCGGATGGAAAAATTGGAGCTTTACTGTAATAAAACTAAAAATTACTTGGACAAGTGTAACTCACATTTTTTGTAAAATCAGAGCATTGTTAATAGATCATTTTAAATATTAATGAGTCTACAACATAATATATTTAATTGCTACAATTGGGTTTCAAATTATATTTGGCAGTTGGCATGACATTCAAAAATGGATTAATATATTTTACAATGGAATGTGAGACAACTTTTAAGTGATCACATTAAATGTCTAGAACACATAAACAACAAAATTTGTTTCTCAAAGTCATTAAATCTGTTTAGTAGGGAACGGGCTGATGCTGTTGGATCTCCATTTGTAAGACCCTGTATATCGAAAGTCATTTTTGATCATCAGCTCATCTGATTCCATTGGTCCACGGCTGTGAGAGGGAGAAACATGGGCAAGCATGGGTACATTCAGACAGACATTTAAAAAAAAAAAACAAGTTAAAGAACTAAAAAGAATGAACACAAAAAGATATTCAAGTAACGAGAAGATTTTGTTTCAAAGCTCACAAACAAAAGGTTGTCACAATTTTAAAAATTTAACTTTTTAAATAATTGTTTTATACTGTGTTTTTAATAAAATTCTGATCAATTGACATTTTGTGGAAAATTTTACTATTTTTCTGTTAAGCAAGGCAAATAAATTATCGTCAAAGATAAAGAGGTATTAAGAAAGAATGAAAATGTGGGATGATGGGTGCGGAGAGGAGAGAAGGGGCAGTTGACCTTCCTATGACCTTTAGAACTACAACTCAGACTTAATAAATAAAATTTAGTCCTATTATTCCATTTCCCAAGATGAATTTCAAAGCATGATAGTCAACTAAAAATATTAATGAAGTTATTGTTAAGTATAATTTAAAAATGTTTATTTTTTTGATAAAATGCATACTCTGCTGGTGCGATATAAAAGGAGCCAAATATGAAATAACATTTGTAAACTGGAAAAAATTGTTTGGACACCATGCTGAGCAGCTTTTGTCCCATACTCAAGTTAATTTAGTTGCCACCAATTTAGTGCTGCAACAATTTAGGATATAACTTTCTATTCAATAAAACATAGTTAAAGTAAGTTAAATATTAAAAAAAAAAAATTGAATAAGTCCAGTTGCTTTCAAAATCAGCTCCAAAATGTGTTAAGTAAATGCTCAGACAGGATAGATTTTAGTAATGTAATGATAAGATGTATAGTCTAGGCAATAAAATGTTATATAGTTAGTAATTATTTTATTTATATGTATGAATTAATTCATTTAAATCAGGGTTTTAAAAAAACTGCCTTGAAAGTATCCAACTAAAGACTTAACTGCAACTAATATTGTCCTTATTTTTTTTATATAAAGTAATACTCGGTAATAATTGAAGATGCTTATACATCTTCAATGCAATCAGCATTTAAGATACTGTGCATATAAGTCAATCTCATCTATAATTCGAGTGCAGTTTTAACCAACAATTATGAACTATGCTATGACCCGTAGAAAAGTCCAGGGTAAAACTTGGGGCTATGAAACTCTGTGATCTTTATAATTTTGTCATATTTTACCTCGCAGCAATCGCTGCAATGTATACTAAACTATGCCTGGTGTTATTATACTGACAGTCTCTCACATTCTGCAATATCAAGTGATATCCCTGCTATTTATATCAGTTTCCTGTCTTCCCGATGACAGACGTTAACGGACTCAGGAATCAGCGATGGCGCATGTGGCTTGGTATCAGATTTAAGTCAAGCATTAACAGCTTTATTTGTCTGTGTGTGTGTACCCACTATCTGGGTTTAAGTACAGCTACCAATTAGTAAACTAGCACTTCTGATAATTCAACATTTCCCCGAATTCAATGTACAAAATTCTATTGAAACTAGCACAGACCAGTGAATAAGTCAACTCTGTGTTTTAAAAAGAACTTTACGACCCGAAGTTTAACAACTATAGCATATTTAGTACTCTAATTTAGATGATTGATTTTTTTTTTTAAATGGAAACACTTCATGCTAATCTGACCTTAAAAAATTGAAAAAATAAAACCAGTGCCTAGATAACAACAGAAACAAGGGAAAAAAAAAACAATGGGTACCAACCTGCCATAAACATAGTCAATAGGCTTGGGCTTATGCTCCTCAATGTAATGTAGTAAGGGTGTGAAGATACGCCATGCCTCAAAGAGCTCATCAGAACGCACAAAATGTATTTGAGAGCCCATGAAAACATCAAGTATCAAGCGTTCATAAGCATCAGGCATATTGACTCCCTGGAGAAAATAGTTCAGGGTAAACAAAAAATATCAGAACAGCTATTTTAGGGCTAAAATTACACCACAAAAATTGTAAAATTCAAGACAATGATTGAAACTGTAAGTGTTGGAATAACAAAATAAATTTTAAAGCCTATTTTTAAAAAAAAATTGAAATCATGGAAGGATATTGATTTTTTTTGCATAGATCAGAATTCAGAAATTGATCTTAATTGGGAAAACAATGTTGTAACACTATTTGATATTCTAAAACTATTATTTTAAAGTATAAAACCAATCCTCACTCTATAGCGACTACCGTATGTCAGATCCAGTTCACTTTCCTCACAACTGATGCTCATTCCAGGTGTTTTGGCCATCATTTTCATGTAAATGGCTTCACTGGGCTGTACTCGGATTACAAGCTCATTGCGTTTCACTTCTCCTTTAGGAAATATATCGCCAGCAACATCTTTAAACTGCACTCTTACTTCTGCTTTGCGTTCATTCAAGGCTGAAAAATCAGGGAGGAAAATCTAAAATAACATAAGTTAATTATTGATTAGAATTATTTTATTGCTTTTCTGGGTTGGATAAAAAATAAACCTGTTTTGCCATCAATTATTTAATGAAAAAACTGTCCTGCTCCTATGGTTTATGGGGGAAGAGCACCAAACATTTCTTCACGGGCCAGGAAAGAGGCAAGCAAGTTTGAAATTATATCACCCAAGTCCAAGCCCCAGATACAGATTTCTATCAAGAGAAACAATGCAAAAATTATGTGCAAGGGAAAGCTTCAGGTGATAAAGGTAGTATTGTAGGTATTTTGCTTTGTGGAAGGAGATTTCTGAAGTCTTCATTTAGTTTTATATTCTTTGTAGTGGAGAGATAAGATGGGTTGGAATTAAAATCAATCCTGGTCCATAAGTACCGACTGTCAGAGCTAGCATCTTTATTTAATAGTTATTTTGAATCATTTCACTTAATAAAATCAAGTAAAAATGTACAAATACGAGAAGTTGGATATCTCATTATTTAATTATTTTGTAAAGCCGACTGTATTTTAAATTATAATTGATAAAAATTATATAAATTAAAGAACATTTTAATAAGAAGTTAAGATTAGATCAATTTGTATGTAAACACTTATCCATTGAAAAAATATTTGCTCGTTTTTTTTATTTGAAATTTAATAAGTGAACTTACCTTTTCCACACCTGAGAATAAAAGGCACACCATCCCATCTTTCATTTTTGACAAATAAGGCAACAGTTGCAAAAGTAGGGGTCACAGAGCCTTAATGTTTAATTAAGAAAATAAAACACAAGCTGAGAACATTTTATAAAAATTATGTATGTTAGAATAAAACAATGACATTTGGAGAAACATAATATTTCAGTTTGTATCAAAAAATTGAATTAAAAAAATTAATATTTTTTTCTACAGCATGCCTTTTGACAATTCAAAACAATTACCTTTAGGGACAGTTGGGTCATCCAAATAACCAAGCTGAGCTTCACCTGAACCTTTAGGGTCACCAATGTACTGGCCCAGGACAACATTTTTCAAATCTGGTGGTGGAATGCTCTTTAATACTTTTACCTAATACAGAATACATCTGGTTATATAATGCTGAAGTATTGCTTCATTAAAAAAAAAAAAATAATAGAAAAAATAATAACAAATTTGGCAGACTGTAAAATTGTTGAATTAAATAATACTAACTTTTTCATTACGTATATCTTCAGCATGTGTTGATGGCGGCTTTTCCATGGCGACTAGAGTTAGGATTTGCAACAGGTGATTCTGCATTACATCCCTGATAGCAAAGATGTAAAAAAAAGAAGGATAAAAAAATGACAATTTTAAACTCATTCTCATATTTCCCTATCAGTTAAAAAATGTGAATTTAAAAAATTGATCATTTGAGCAAGGTAAACAAAATACAATGATTAAGAAACTATTCAATCAAGTTGAGAAACTTCAAAATGATGCATCTTAAACAAAAGGTCAAGAACTGATCAAAATAAAATTATGTAGTGAAACAAGTTTTTAAATATGATTTTCTGCTCCATTACTTTGGGAACTGACCAAAACTACCTTAGAATTCCAAATTCATCAAAGTATCCTCCTCTTCCTTGAGTACCAAATGGTTCTTTAAATGAGATCACAATGCTGGCTATGTTATCACGGTTCCAAATGGGACTAAATATTCTGTTACCAAACCTAAAATTAAACAGAAATTTTTGCTTTTTAAACATGGTAAATATCTCTTATATATATTTTGCTTCTGGTATGGCTGCTTCCATTTCACAACCTGCCTTTCCTTTCTAAACATGTTTTATATTAATAGCACTGAGTAAAAAAAAAAGCTGTCAAGCAATGAGCATCATGCGTGACGACTGAACTCAGGTAAAAAGATTGAATTTTTTTCGGAAGGGGCTATAATATTAACAATAATCTGTAGGACTGTTGTTTAAAGGCCAGCAAATAATATAGAAAATGAGAAGTAAACTCTTTTCTTAAACACTTGGAGCTACCGGATATTTTCTCAAAATGTCCGGATGAGGTATAATAAACTGCATCCGGTTAAGCCCTAAAATATAAATATTTTAATCTATAAAAACTAGAATAAATGACCCGATATTATCGGGATAATAATGATAGGTCCTTTGCGTAAATTTCTAAGTGCTATTGCAAAAAAATTATTACAATTCATAACTTTAAACATATAATGCTACTTACATTTCTAACATCATTAAGTTTTGAGAAGTATTTATCTGCTATATAATATAAGCCTACCTTACTCCCTTTCACACTCCTAAACTACATTTTTCCCGTCTAAACATGACCTTAAAATACCCAGTCTAACTTATCACTACTTATATCAATTTTGTCACTAAAGGCGTTACTTGATGGACAATTACTACCTCAGAGAAATACTTTAGATTTACCCCTTTTCGTGCCCTTGAATTACAACTTTTTTTTCTTAATAATTGTTTAAAAAAAACTAATCTTAAATTTACATCAAAAACTATATATATATGATATAAGTATATTTTATATGACAGGAATTTGATATATATTGATATCTTCATAAAAAATTTTAAACATGTTTATGCCTTTAAAAAAATTATATATTATGAGAGACTCGTTAAAACAAAGAATTATTTTATCTAAAGAAGAATCTCACAACCATTTTTCACGTCTAAAACAGACTTTAGTATCTTTTTAAAAATTAAAATTGTTCATCTCATAAAAATACACACCTCTTTACTTTTAAATATAAAAATTATATTTTCATTTTTTGAAAGTAAATATTAACCAATCTCTATTTTTCAAAATTACTTTTTCAAGTGTGTAAAATGATTGTGTTTTGTTATTTAAGGGTATGCTTATATAAATGTAACGCCAATGATTTTCTTATTTGGTAAACATATGTTTATTTGCAAAAAGATAATTAAATTTCAATTTTTTCACAAATGTAATACCATAGGATTTAAATATATTGTCATCCACGTAAAAACGTACACATCCTTTTTCCTACCACCGATATGAATGTACCCAAGGAGGTTAATTATTTATCAAATTCATTTCATTATTTTTAGCCATATCTTGTATTACCATGGGCAAAATGAAATTACCAATATTTGTAAACAGAGAATGTAACATCTCTTTTTTTTAAAGGGAATACCATAGGAGTTAACGATGTTGTCATCCACCTAAAACTATACACATCTTATCTCCTATCTCCGACATGTATTTGCCCAAGAAAATTAATTATTTATCAATCTCATTCCTTTGTTTTGAGACGTATCTTGATTTTAGAGAGAAAAAAAGTTTTAATTCAAGGGCACGAAAAGGGGTAAATCTAAAGTATTTCTCTAGCGTAGTAATTGTCTATCAATGTACTTCTTTACTGACAAATGTTATATAATTAGTGATTACTTAGACTGGGTAATTTAAGGTCATGATTAGAAGAGGAAAAAGTAGTTTAGGAGCGTGAAAGGGAGTAGGGTAGGCTTATAATATATAGCAGATAAACACCTCTCAAAATTTAATGACAATAGACACGTAAAAATCCTTATATTTTTAAAGTTATGGATTGTGATTTTTTACAATAGCAGTTAGAAATTATCGCAAAGACTTACCATTATTATATAGAAAACATTGGGTTATTTATTCTAGTATTGCCTTGGGCAAAATGAACTTACCCATTTTTTAAAAAGAGAATGTAACATCTTTTTTCATAAATAAAATCCCATAGGAGCTGACTATATTGTCATCCACATAAACATGTAGACATCTTATTTCCTACCTCCGACATGTATTTACCCAAGAAGGTTAATTATTTATCAAATTCATTCCTTTATTTTGAGACGTATCTTGTGCTGTGTTGGGCAAATTGAACTTATACATATTTGTAAAAAGAGAATGCAACATCTCTTTTTCACAAATGTAATACCATAGGATTTAAATGTATTTTCATCCACATGAAAATGTACACATCCTATTACCTACCTCCGATATGAATGTACCCAAGAATGTTAATTATTTATCAAATTCACTCCTTTATTTTGAGATGTATCTTGTGCTGCCTTGAGCAAAATGAACATATACATATTAATAAATATTTGTAAAAAGAGATTGTGGCATCTCTTTTTTCACAAATGTAATAACAAAGTAGTTAACTATACTGTCATGCACGTGAAAATATTCACATCCCATTACCTACCTCCGATATTTATGTACCCAAGAAGTTTAATTATTAATCAAATTCATTCCTTTATTTTAAAACATATCTTGTGCAGCCTTGAGCAAAATGAACATATAAATATTTGTTTTATTTTAAAATGTATCTTGTGCAGCCTTGAGCAAAATGAACATATAAATATTTGTAAAAAGAGAAAGTGGCATACCTTTTTTCACAAATGTAATACCATAGGATTTAAATATATTGTCATCCTCGTAAAAATGTACACATCCTATATCCTACCTCCGATATGTATAATATATACCAAAGAGGGTTAATTATTTATCCAATTCATTCCTTTATTTTGAGACGTATCTTGTGCTGCTTGGGGCAAAGTGAACAACCCCTCCCCACCCAGATTTAAATAAATTTAGAAAATCTTTCACCGAATTGTAGTCCTTTCCATACCCATACTAACATATTTTGCACTTCATATGGTTTGTTCTTATTTGTATGAGTTATAAGTGGATTAGTGAATGCTATTTGGCTATGGAAGTGCGCTGCACTGATTGGCTTAAACTGCATTTTCTTATTAGAATTATATTTAAAGGTTAGAATTTATTATGTTATAATTTTAATAAAGGTATATTTTTGGAATAAAAAAGGCAAAACTTTTTAAATGTTAAAATATTCAAAGCTAAAATGTGTGTGTGTTTTATTAACAATTCAAAAAGCAATCAATTGTATTTATTAAGTTTACTTTTAAAAGGGAAAATACATTATCAGCTTTGTCAAGCACAGTTATTAAATTTAAAGAAACTAAGAGTTTTGGCAAAATAGGCTATTCACACTATGATGTCATTGCTTGATTATTGAGAACAAATTAGTTTGAATTTTATTTGGCAATATTAACAACGCACTAAAAGATGCACTAAAACTACTGATGTCTGGGTTTTCCCGATAAATGTGATATTACTGCGTATTTCTTTAAGCATGATTTTTTAAATTATTTTATTTTTTCATAACTTTCAAACACATATAAATGCTTAAAATAGTTCCTTAGTTGATACTTTAAATGTATTTGTAATTTATAATAATAATATTTAAACTTTTACTGAAATAAAAGCGGATTTAAAATATTTTTTTGCACATTTAAATGTATTTGATTTCAGTAAAATAATAGAAAAAACTATGATTGTTTTTAGGAATCCGAACTTACTTAAAAAGTTCTCCCTTTTGGCTTTATGTGAACCTAGCTCATTCATATATATATATATATACTTTATAGGCATTTAATATTAAGACTGTTGCATATAAGTTACTATGTTAAAGCTCTTGGAAAATATCTACTACTAATCTAAAAGAGACTAATTCTTGATAATTCTTTCTAATTAAAAAAATAAAAACTTAGCTAACTTTTATTTTTTGATGTCACTTAAGGCTTATCAATGATAAAACTGTGCCTACCTAAGTACCATGAGATTTTGGACCATTTCTTTCCCCAAATAGTGATCAATGCGATACAGTTCCTCTTCTTTAAACAATGCTGACAAATGGCTTGAAAGTCGGTTTGAGCTTTCCAGATCTTTTCCAAATGGTTTCTCCACAACAATTCTGGTCCATTTGTCTCTGTAAACAAAACTAACCCAGTTGCAAACTGTGTCCTTCAAATTTCTTTTATAACGGATCTAAACAGAGTTTATAATAAAATCCTTGCTGTAATACTATATTTCAAAGGGCCTAAGACTAATATTTTATAAGTAATCATTGTAAATTACACTCTAAACCTATAGTTACACTGAAAAATTTTCAAAGTTTCAAGATAGCATTTTTTTTTAAATTCTTAATTATTGTTTTTACAATAGCTCACCCTTTTGACATGCAAACTGCTTTTATATTGAGAGTCACAGGTTCAAATACTGAAGGAGGCAAAGCCATGTAAAACAATCTGTTTGAGCTGCCTTTGGCTTCAATCGCTTTATTCAGTTTTACAAAGTCTTGTGTCTGGTCATAGCTACCAGCGACGTAATCATTCAGTTTGAAGAATTCTTTCAGCTTTCCAGCTTCATCTTCTTTAGCCTCAAGGCGAAAATAAAGAAATAACAATATTAGAAACAATGAGAACTATGTTTGGGTCAATCAAGAAAGGTATGATCGATGCTAAAAATGATAATCAAACAAGACATTGCAAAGAACTTTAAAAATACATTTTCCCTGGTCGATATTTTAAGTTTGCACAATTTGTTTTTGCCCCCCCCCCCCCCCATTGCCCTTTAAATTAATATTTTTTTTACCAATGGAAGACACGTATTGATGTATTAAACTACCTTCATATATGGCAAGCAATTCTTTTGCACATCTTCAATGGTTAGCTTGGTTCTTGCATACCCAATAAAATAAGTCTTTGGTGGTAGAAGTCCATCTCTGAATAACCACCTTGATAAAAAAAAGCAGAGACAAATGTAAGATCATGACAAACATAATTATCCTAAGTACAGTCACTAAAATACAAGACTCTGAAAGCCCTTCCATGGCTCATAATTACAAAATCTTGATACATATTGCTCTTGTGGTCAAAAATATTCAACCATAAAGATGGGGCAATACCACAAATATATATATAATTTATGTCACATGTACAAACCAGATCCACAGGCTGTCAGCATTGTCAGTGGGTGTGCATTCTATCAAGCCAACAATGTCATTCTTTTGGTTATTTGGTAAGCATAAGTTTAACCAATATTGTAAAGAAAATGAGTCGTCTCTGTTCTCTGACTACTGTGGCGTTACCATCCCACCGCTGCCACCATTGTAGAGAACCTGAGTCGTCTCTGTTCTCTAACTACTTTATCTGGATGATAACCTCGTTCAGTCTGACTCTCGGCAACAATCAGGTAATAACACTTGGATGGTTATAGTCTTTGCTCTTTTATTCTGTCCTCTACTCCTATCAGTTAGAGCTCTCCCTGACTTTCCGCTTCCCTGTGTGGCTGAGTTCTCCCATTAGTCCTGTCTAAGCGTTCATAATAGCATCGTCACGGTGCTATCTGCTACTCAACAACCCTTGGTCAGTCTCCATACTGTGGGATTTGATACGCTAGAACCTTTGGTCAGTTGGTCGGTTACCCTGCTGTGGGATTCCCCCCACCCCTGTCGCGCCCAGGTCTGAACACTCCACAATATGCAGCTGTTTAAATTATTTTTTAAATATAGCACAATCAGTGATGATGCTTTATAGCACATTGTAGACGTCCCAGACTTCCCAATCAATTCAAAATAATTACTCATATACTCCCATAAAAGCATTAGCTATTTAGAAATATTAAAAGCCTCTGAATTTAAAGTACATAGCTCAAGTTTCACTTCAGAACTTTAAGTCAATAATTTTTTATATTATATATATGATGCTTTTGCATTAATAAAATGAGACACACAAAAATGTTGTACAAACAACTTATGACTAATCAATTTTAAAAATAAATAAAAGCCAAGAATGTAATGCTTAATAGAATTACAGAGTGTATGTAATTGAAAAAAAACTGGAAAAATTAGATGAATCATCATAATTAGGGAAAAAAAAAATTCCATGAAGAATATTTGGAACTCTTAAGACATTTACATTTGACATCTGAATCTGAATAACTGGACAAACTGTAGCAAAAAGAATAAATGAGCAAACTTACCACAAAGTAGGGTAAATTTTTTTCTTTGCTAAATCTCCCTGAAAGAATAAGTGTATTCATGTCACCAAATAAGCATGGAAGTTGTTAAATATAGTTTGTTGTAGAAGTATGCAACAGATAACAAACATGAACTCATAATAACTATTGTTTTGAACTTTTGTCCTAATACCCTCATTTTTAAACATGGCATATTCGATTAATGCCTGGCCGTAGAGCTTATGTACATATGTGGTTGGAGAGTTTGAAAAGTCAAACAATTTGGTTAAATCCAGAGTGGGATTTGAGGATAAAGTCTAAAAAAACAAACATTTTACATTGTTTTTCACATGTTAAAATTAAACTGAAGCATTACATTTAATTACAGAGTCTGAGAAATATTGTAAGCAGCTTTCATAAAATCCTAATAAAGAACATCCGGTACATAAAATGTATGAAATTTTCAAAGTAATCACAGATTAGTAATGTCTGGAGCATTTCCTCCTGTTTTAACCTTATCATTGCTAAGAAATGCAATCATACAAGTCTTACAATTTGTTAACTATAACAGATTTACTTAATTAACTAGGCTCTAGTTCAGGGTTTCCCCAATCAGGATGGCCACAAGTGGTATTTCAAAGGGTGTGAGGAAATGTGATTTTAAGACAAGAGAAGTTGTTACAGATTAAGTTGTGATAGATATTTTTTTACAAATATTTCTTCATTTTGATTGGCCCAAACATTTTTTAAAAATTTACTTTATTTATGTATTATCAGTTACCGAATCACAAGTTAATGTCATAATTTCTACAGGTCTCTTTGTAATGGGTGGGAGACTTTGTCAAAAAATTCATGGTGGATCGTAGTCGTAGGCAGGTTAGGGGTGCAGAACATATTAAAATTACACAAATATAGAAACTGGAAAAACCTTGCACTTGCTCCAACTCAAGTCAACTTTAGTCTAACTTAAAAATTCTCAAAATAGGCTACTACTGGACCAACAACTTATAAATTATTATTAACTACTACTACCTGTACTACTGTGTTTAAGTAGGCTAACTAAGTGGTGACAAGGCCCAGGGGTGCCCATTGCCCCACTCCGCACTCTCTGAGTGGTGGAAGCCACCCAACCTAGACCTTGGACTTTATAAATTTTGTACTGTGGCCAGTGTGGTTCATGCCAGTCCTAGGTCATAGTATTGGTATTTAATTCGGGATTTCTCAATGAATAAACTTAATGAAAAAAAATTTTCAGTTGAATTTTTTAGAATATTGTTGTCTATTCAAAAATATATAATATTGATATTATACTATTTCACATTTTTTCAGCAAATTAAATTATCAAATTCTGTGATTATTCAAAAAATGAATTTGAGTGTGTTATAGCCTGTGTGTTGACCAAGTTTTTGTTCACCCTGCATGGTGTTGAGCTGTAAGATGCATCCTTGAACATCACCAATTAACTTGGTGATACATGCTGGAGGCGCCCTCCCCTACCCCTGATTGAGATAGTTTGTTTACAATTTGCAGAAGGTTTACATAGAGGTAACAGGAAAGATCTTTAACAGAATTATTTTGAACAGAAAGAATGAAGGACCAGGTCGATACATAGCTACAAGATCATCAGGCTTTCTTCCAAAACAGATCAAGCACAGACAAAATTGCAACACTATGCATCATTGTAAAACAGTCTATTGAATGGAACTCCCCCATACCTAAATTTTATTGAATACAAACGACCTTTGATAGTCTGGACTGACAAGCCCTGTGGAAACTTCTCGGGCACTATGGGGTACCAGGAAAACTAGTCAAGATCATTCAGAGTTCTTATGAAGAAATGACATGCAGGGCGGTACAAGAAGGTAGACTCAGAGATCCCATTTAAGTGGAAACAGAAATCAGACAAGGATGTCTTTGGTCCTATACCTATTTATCCTTGTTATTGACTGGATAATGAATAATTTCCACAGACAAAAAGAGGAACGAGATCCAATGGACACCCTGGGAACAGATGACATGGCACTTCTGTGCCACAGCCAGCAACAAATGCAGAGAAAAAAAAATGTAGCCACCATTTCAGCACAGTTCGGACTCAGTATAAAGAAAAGCAAGAGAAAATCATGAAGGTAAATTCAGCTAACCAAGAGCGTATCTCTTTGGCAGGAAATGCACTGGAAGTAGTGGAGGTCTTCCCTTAATTGGGAAGCACCATTGGACCTGAAGCTGATGAGAGGGCTAGAATTGGAAAGGTTAGGACAGCATTTGTGCTATTAAAGAAAATAGGGCAGTAATAGGAGCTGACTCTGCATGACATCAGAATTTTCAACACAAATGTCAAAACAGTCTTACTCTATGGGGCCGAAACTGTGTGCATCATGCATAAAGTACAGACCTTCACAAACACTTGCCTGAACGTCAAATGGTCAAACATCATCACCAACAAAGACTCACTGGAAAGGACACACCAAGATCCTATTGCTGGAAACATTATTAGGAAAAGATAGAGGTGGATAGGGCACATTCTTGGAAAACTCCCCACATAACATCACCAGACAATCCCTAACAATCCGCAGGGAAAAAGGAAGAGAGGAAGGCCAAAGAATTCATGAACATGCAAGCTAGAGGCAGACACAAAAAGTATGGAATACACCTTGAAGTAACTGGAATGGAAAACTCTTGTAGGTCTATGCTCCAGGCAGATAAAAAGGCATAAGTAAGTAGAAAGAGGTAGAAAATGCTCTCTGATGATTGAATTTCTAGATTTTCTGTTATGGGGGTTTCTGACTCCTTCACAATAAATAGTATGGTAAAATGTGACTGGCAGGCTTACACGAGCCCTAACAAGACTTTTCACAAAGTGTGTGTGTAGATTAATATCTGTACCTTTCTAGTATTATATTATACTTTTCACTTGCTGTGTTGTAAGTTTAAATAGCTTATATTTTTTTTGTATATTTGATTTTGTAATTTAATATCAACTAATAGTATAATTAAATTGTAATTTTTAATATCATTAGCTTTGGTATTGTTTTCATTTGTATGCTGGTTTTACGATCCTTAGTTACATATTTTTCATCTAATGAGCCAAATTTTAAAAAATATTAAATTTGTAAAACCATATAATGCTACGTTAAATAATATTACGCCTATAATTTTTATTTTTTAATATAGGTATAAGTCTTAAAATAAGACTGTGAACTGTGAGGTCAAGACACATATCATTCCATACTTCGTCTTGCGTTAGAAGGTTGGAGTTCAATTCCCCGCCTAAGTGACAACTATTTCAATACTCCCCCCAAACAAAAATATTTAGTTAATTTTTTAATTATAATTGTCTTATTTCACATATAATGTTGTTGCCTAGAAATATTCAAAAGGGAGATGGGGGGGGGGGTGTTATATATCCCCCCCCCTAATTACGATTGGAGGAAATGACCAACCAAAGTCCCCACCCCCCCCCCCCTCCCCCCCCCATTTTTTAATTATAATTGTCTTATTTCACATATAAGTTTGTTGCCTAGAAACATTCAAAAGGGAGATGGGGGGGGGGGTGTTATATATCCCCCCCCCTAATTCAGATTGGAAGCAATGACTAACCAAAGGCTGCACCCCCCCCCCTGTCCCCCCACCTGTGTAGATGACCCTAGGCCCTTCATATTCAATCATTGTCATTTTAGGCCTATTCCTTGTCACTTGTCACTGTGGCTTTACTTCAGCTTAGTTAGTCTTACTCTTAGTCTTGCCTTATTTTAAAAGTTAAAGCTTGAAGTTAAGTTTAACTATAAGCCTAAGGCAAAGTTAGGCCTACGCATTTTTTTATTTTTTTTTTATGACCACCAATTATAATTTAAAAAAAAAAAATCATCCAATCAGACCACTCGCCACTGCAAGCAAATGAATGGGACCATAATGACATAGTGAATAGTGACATAATGACCATGACGATGACAATTTGAACTTTGTTAGCATAAGTGGTAAATAAGGCTAATGTAGCTTAAATAAAATGCTTTATAATATTATAAACTTACTGATGCTCCTAAGATAACAAAAACATGAGAAGCTCCATGGCCTTCGTGTTCCACTTCATCTCGAATTTTAGCTAGAACCTCTTCCACTGAGACATTTTTCATGTACAGATCTGATGATGCCATTTCTGTTTGAGAAATAGTCTGACCCGGATATGAAACCTGTTCGTAAGGTGGGCGTCTCCCGAGTTGTAAACCTAGATGAACTTGACCTCTTTTGGCTTCAACTAACTCGTTATACTTTTTGAACATCGATTCGAAAGTTATTTGGTAGTGGCCCAGTTAGATCTAGATCTGAAAAATTAAGAAACGTGTAATAACACCTATTCAGTCTCATATTAAAAAACAAATCAAGCATATGTGCAACTTTTTTTCGCCACATTCGGCTGTTAAGTGTTACTTTCCTATGTATACTGTATAGTCATCGTCACCATGACATGACAATAAATTACACTTCACTACGCAACTACTACATTCTACATGATTACAAAGCACAGTTATAGACTGTGGCAATTTGAATTTTTATAGCAATATCGGATTCACTCCATGGGTTGACCGTAGGCATCGAGCTCACCACCATCCTAACTCTAACTTAAATAAACTCAAATTATGCTAATGGTACAGTCGTATAGTATAGATAGACGTATGACTATGGCCATGATTAATGATGGCATTGGTCATTGTCATTGGGTCATGGTCACAGATGAATTCATTTTCTTACTATTGACTACTGAGCGCCTCCTTTTAAAATTAATGTTTGTGCATACACCGTTAAATTAAAAATGTTTTGAACCATCATTTTTGCATAATTACTTATTAAAGCAAAACTAAACGTTAGGAAATACTGTAATTGTTATCAGTCACAAGGTCCAGTAAACTTAAGGTGACCGGACTAATAAGTTCTCGAGATATTCGTCCGGCATTGACCATTTTCCCTTAATTTCTTTATAAATTATGTATGTTTAATAGTATTAATATTAGAGTTGAAGTTTAAATAATTATCCTACAATTGTTTGAACTTTTGTTCGTTCAAAATATATATTACAGCATATTACACATCTTATTTATAATTTGTTTTTGTTTGTTTTATACCTGGTATTCAATTACATGATAGTCATTTATTGACTGTAAACATACTTTTACAGTATTATTTGTATCTTTACTTATTACTTGACTTAAGTGTTTCAAACTTACTATTAACTTCAATTTAATTTCATGTATTCACATAAATAATAAACAAATGGTTAAAAAGTGACAATTTTTAATAAAAAGAGTGACAGCGACATGCCCGCCGAATGAATATCTTCCGCACTATTTGTCCACTTATTAACACAATTTTTACAAAGAAATAAAGGACTAATGATCATCGCCGAACGAATATCTCGAGAACTTATTCGTCTGGTCACCGGACATGTAGACGCTTGGAATTTTAAAACTCATTACAATCTCCCTTAAAGATTCCCTGCTTAATGCAAACCTACCATAAAATTTGATCGACAATTTTAATGCTCTCACATTATAAGAAATGAGTTGTTCACTTGCTTGTTGCAGTCTGTCTATAAAAATCCTCGGATTTTTGTCCTAATTATAATTGTTTATCGTCGTTGGCTCATGAATGCGAGACGGCTCTGTACTGTCTTTAGTAACAGTAGACATTGGCAGGGTGGTCGTTTCACTCCATATTATTATGTGTCTTAGCGCACCCCTGCTTCTGGCGTGATTTGTTATTCTAATGGTATTCTAATAAATATAAATATAATAAATCTTCCTGGATACACCAAATAAATATGACGTGTCTTGATTCGTGATGATGTTATTATCCTTTTTTTTTTCGGCAACGTGGTTATCGCTTTTGGAAATCCGGATTTAAACCGGTTAGGCTTTTAGTTTTGCAATCAGTACTCATCAAGTCATGCAGGAACGCATGTGCATGGAAACGCGATGCTGTACTTTTTTTTTTTTTTTTTGCGTGTGTTAAGAAATAAATATTATACTTGACATAATTTTTTTCGGGAGGGGGGAGCTGTTGTCAGCGAATTTTATATATTAAACAGCATCTTCAATACAAAATAAAGTATTTTCTTTAATAAATAAAAATAAATATACTACTATTGGTTTATTAATTTATTTATATTTATTTTTTTTTTTTTTTTTTTTTTTGCGTGTGTTAAGAAATAAATATTATACTTGACATAATTTTTTTCGGGAGTGGGGAGCTGTTGTCAGCGAATTTTATATATTAAACAGCATCTTCAATACAAAATAAAGTATTTTCTTTAATAAATAAAAATAAATATACTACTATTGGTTTATTACTTTATTTATATTTAAAAAGCTGGATTTTTCTTTTTTTATATTCACAATTTTCATAATATCCTGGGGGGAAAAAGTTCTGAAAATGAATAATCGGTTATCGTTTTCAGAAAAACAGATAACCCGATTCTTGTTCGATATCATTAGTCAATATTCGGCAACGTATGACGTATGTTGATCTATGTCGTCAACGTAATAATTATTTTTTAAAAATCCACTCCTAAATACACACAATTGCAAAGGTGTCAACGTGTTTAGGGATTTGTTTGGTTAACTTACGTTTAGTTCATTTAAGCATGAATAAATATACATGAGAGGCGAAGTCCGTCTAGACAGAGAACCATAAACACACACCAGGATTTTAAACACAACTCAGACTGTATACAGCGATGTGTACCAATTAGCGTTACAGGAAAAGTGCAGCATGTATTACAAAAGGAAGTAAACTATTTCAGCGTATTGTTGTTGCAAAGGTTCTCATGTTTGTTGGTCTGATTGCTTCTATTTAGTTAGTTATTATTTTTTTTTTTTAGCTGTCGTCAATTTGGGAAAATATATATATATAGCCTATCATAGTTCGACATGTGTTGGCCTATAGAAATTCATTCAAACCTCAAAGTGGGGTTCAGACGATCATCATTTCTACTTTTCTGGATACATTAGTATAAGAATCTGGAACAAGGATAAGCTCTTCTATAGTTCCCGACCATCTGCCCCCAAATGACATTTAGAATTAAAAGTAAAAACTTAATTTAGACGAAAGGATTGAGATATAAATGACGTTATAGAAGGTAACGAGAGAGGGATGAAATCTTTACTAGGATTATATTCAGAGTCGTAGTGTGAGCCCTGCAACCCCTGCGACTGCAGAGGGGCCTAGGATATGTAAGGGGCCCAAAGTTGTGATGTGGAAAAAAATAATTAAATATCAACTTTAAAGAATAGGGCTACAACAAACAAAAAATAATTTTTAAAAATAAAAATCGAAAAATGACATGAGGCCTCCAAAAGTCACGTGATGGCTCAGCCTATATTCAAAAAATGTATGGCCTTAGCAAACGTCCCAAATTTTTTGCTCTGAGAGATTCAACAGTTTCACCCCCTACCCCAAACACAACTTTAAAAAAAAAAAACCACTACCATTGCCGGTCATATTACCTGCATGTCAAATATAACAAGCTTATCCGTGAGAGTGGAATCACATGGCCAGGACTATGGTGTCAAGGTCGGGGCTATGATGTCAAGTCTAATGACAGGAACAACTGCATCAATCTTACATATGGCAGGGCTTATTTTACCTGGGGGAATCTGTCCATGTAGTCAGGCTATAAACTATAAAGGGCTTGCTGCTGGGAGAGAGTGTTGTGTGTGTAACGACACAATGGATTACGTTTTCATCGAATTAACAATGAGTTATAATGTAAATAACAACAATCGTGAATTTGATTGTGCTAATGATAATTCACAGCCGCAGTAAAATATCACATGGTTGAGTAATGACCTAGTAACCGGGGTTAGAATTTTTGTCGTCGACCCATGGACAAAACAGATGTTCCTCACGATCTTTCTGCTCTTACTCTTGTCCAACATCGGATTTAATCACAGTGGCTACCCATCGGATTTAATCACAGTGGCTAAGACAACTAAGACAACTAGAGAAAAAGAAAGAGCAGAAATGTCCAGATTTTTCTCACTATGAGAGCTACTGATAAATATCATTAAAAATTTATTTTGTACAAAAGTAGTCCTACATGGAACATTATTCTCTTTATTAAGTCAGGTTTGTTTGAATCGTCGTATCAAGGCTTGTCAAGGTCAACTAGTACCTTAGTCCTTTTTAAGAGCGTTATTAGGCGTGGTCTAGTTTGTATATAAGTTTGTTTGTTTATCACTAAGCATTTAATCTAGCACAAAAGAGCTTGGCCTGTTTTTTTAAATACCAAACACGAAATATTTTGGTCTAGTAAACTTAAAATATATTATGTACCGGTTAAGTTAATTTACTTATCCCATTTAAATTTAAAAAAAAAAAAAACACTTGTCATCGAATTAACATTTGGACGCAATGTTGGTATGTTTGTGGTGATTGGACAAGTGGGTAGCAGCCTTTTTTTTTAAATAACAAAAAAGAAATATTTTGGTCTAGTAAAATTAAAATATATTATGTACCGGTTAAGTTAATTTACTTATCCCATTTAAATTTAAAAAAAAAAAAAAAACACTTGTCATCGAATTAACATTTGGACGCAATGTTGGTTTGTTTGTGGTGATTGGACCAGTGGGTAGCGCCTTTTGACGGTGAGTCTATCTCTGGCTCTAACAGAAACCTATGCTTATGAGCTTATCAATCGTCCAAGGATGTATGTAGAATATTGAAAGGTACCTTTGTACAAAGTCTGAAAAAAATGCTTCATCATCTAAAATCTGGATATTCTTGATTCTATTAAATCAGGCGAATCATGATGATGGGTGGAAATCTACCTCTTACAAAAAAAGGAGGCCAAAGTCCCACACAACATGTGTTGTCTCTGAATATACGAGCACATTCAATTCCATGACACCTTGACAACGTTAATTTGACTAATGTAAACACTCTAAGAATGATAATAAACCAAGATGTGCATTTGCCAGGGTTTCATTAGAAATCTCCAGTTCTATGGCTTTTTTTTTTGTGATTCGTGGTATTAAATAATTAAAAGAGTGGTATTTTTTCTAATGATCCCGCATGTAATTAAAGCGCCAGAAGTACCAGGCCTACATTCTGAATGGGAAGCTATGTCATGAAATAAACATCGAAAAAGTGCTGTCAACGCAAAAAAAAAGCGTCCATAATTTTGGTTATCACTGGTTTGTGTCAAAAATAAAAACTAGACCATTGTTGCTATTATTTTCAAAATGAGTATCCTTGTTTGAGATGCTAATTATAAACGTGTACGCAAGTAGTGGGCGACCAGGATATATCACAAGAACTTTAAATACTTTCATATCCTTATTTATATATCTTTTGTATGGCTTGTGTTTGCCTGTGTTCCTACTAAACAATCTAAGGCTAAGTCCCATCCAAAGGAATATTTGGAAATTGATGGAAATCGCCAACCCAGTGAAACAATATTTTTTTTTTTTTTGTAAGGGGGTTGAGGGGTTTGATGTGAAGTGTTTTGTTTTCACCAGGGTAAGAATGTTAACTTTGTAAGCGGGAAGAAACACAAAATACGGGACTTTAAAAAACAACAACATGCCTTCCAAGCAGTGGCGTCGGAAGGGGCGGGGGAGCGGCCGCTTCTGGCGGCACTTTTTTTCTTTTCCTTTCTCTTCTTTTTTTTTTTTTTTTTTTTTTTTTTTTTTTTTTTTTTTTTTTTTTTTTTTTTTTTTTTTTTTTGTTTGTTTCTTTTTTGTTAAGTGGGAGGTATATTCGTCCAAGTGTAACGAAAATGAAGGTATTAAAAGACGCAAAGCATATTTTTTGTTTACCATCAAACACAACTAATATAATGAGATACTTAATTCGTCTTAATGTGGCTTATTTATTATATAGTGCATTTAGCCTACATATTCTGACCCAGTTTTAAAAGAAATATTGGTATAATTCTTATAAAAAAGGAGCAAAGTAGGACAAAATAAGTTGTGAATTAGGACGGTCAGTAGGCCTAGTAGTGAATCAAAGGACGGTACTTCAGAGCTATTTTCTTTTGATGACTTGGGGTGACGAGAAATAACAAGCTCGATGCAGGCCAATGTGGCAGCTCCAATAATATAGGCTATATTTTGAAAATAGGCATTAAAAAATGCTTTAGCACTTCTCGGCGAAAAAAAAATTGAGGTAAAATGTATTAATAGGTAAAAAATAAAAAATTTAAAAAAAAAAAAAAAAAAAAAAAAAAAAAAAAAAAAAAAAAAAAAAAAAAAAAAAAAAAAAAAAAAAAAAAAAAAATCATAAACAAATAAAAAAAAAAAAAAAAAAAAAAAAAAAAAAAAAAAAAAAAAAAAAAAAAAAAAAAAAAAAAAAAAAAAAAAAAAAAAAAAAAAAAAAAGAGAAATACAACTTACAGAAGTTAGGACACATGAGAAGCAACTATTATGGAAAATTAAACTTTAAAAAGAGTATCTTTAAATGCTGGCATTGTTACTTTATGCATATAATCATTATTGTAAGTACAGTTTATTTGTACCGGTAATATAATTTCAATAAATAATAAATCTCTTTAATATTTAAATTATTGTTCAATGACTTTATTTTAAGCCACCCCTCAGGATTTGTTACCCCAAAAATATGGTTTCGTTTGGTCTCCTAGTTGATCCACCACTGCGATTTTGGCTTTGAAAAATTAGCACGTGTTTGCAATCGAATTTTCATTGTCTTGGTCGCTAACGGCGCCCTCCCTTGACCCCTGGCAAAACTTTGGTTCCAAGCCAAGATGAAATCAGGTGGGTTTTTTTGTTGTTTTTTTTTTCTTTTTAACCTGGATAATATTCTACCTAGGTACCTTAATATAATTACATTGTGGGGCGAAAAGGTTATTTTATTTGTAAAAATATGTTGTTTTTTTTCTCAAAACGTGACAGTTAATTTTAACGATATGTCGAAATGACCGTGTCGCTTTTCGTTCAGAGACATCGTTGTGTATGAATTCAGCACACTAGCACGGTGGTAAGATTTACCAAGCACGTCCATTAGAGTTTGTTGAGCACCTTGTGTGTAAGCTTACAGCACACTAGCACGGTGGTAAGATTTACCAAGCATGTCAACATGTCCATTAGAGCTCGTTGTATACCTTGTATTGATCCACACGGATGACAACGCACTTTTTGACAGAGAACCATCCGTGGTGGTTGAAATGCTTCATTGGAAAATTTTGGAATTCATGGCTTTGAGGATAATGAGGTTGTATTTTATTTTTTTTTAAAGAAGATTTTTATGAGCAGAGAATAAGGTTTTCTTAAAACAAGGAAGAATAAATGCTGTTCCAGACGGAAATCTATGCGCATCACACCAATTTAAATGTAATCATCTCAGTGATCTGGTTAAATCTGCCCCCCCCCCACATACATCATCTAAGATAAACAGTGGTGAACGTAGGGTTAATGCCAACCAGGGGGAACCAAAATTTTTGCCACCACCACCTTTTTTTTTTTTTTTATTAAATAAATCCCATGCCGTTGGCCGCTAATACTGCCCCTGGCTTTTTTAAAACTCACCCCCTCCCTCACACCCCAGGACGGACTTCCTCCCCCACACGCCCTTCCAACGCTATGAAAATACATGACTCTATCGCCGGAATGTGCCTATGTGCAGAAGTAGGCATATCCTTCTACACACTAGCATGCAGTATGTAAATGANGGGGGGGGGGGGGGGAAGACGATTTTGATTCATAAAGATAAAGAAAGATATTATGAAAGAATGTATTTGATGGTAAGACTTTTTTAGGTGTACATTTGACTATGAGAAGCTCGTTATAATTTCGATTTTTAATTCTTGAACTGATGGCGTGTATAAGATAGCATGGTACAGAATATACTTACGTACAGTAGGACAATCAAACAATACGAAAAGAAATAAAAAAATCAAGATACGCAACGAAATAATTCCGTTATGAAACTAGGTCATATTATTGGTTTGTGGCTGGTGTCAAGTGCCAGATCCAGTTTCGTACGCAAAGGGCAAGGGTGAGCTGGACCTATTGTAGTTTCGTGTTGTGGTGTTGTTTGAAAAGGGCCAAGCATGCTCTTTAAATATCTCATAAGATTAAACTTTTCACCTTTAAATCCGTCTAGTCATTGTTATTGTAAAGCTGGACGGGGCTTCAGTATGATCCGATAGCGATGAGTTTTGTGCCCAAGGGGTCTCATCCTCTAAATCCATATCCTTGCCCACTGGAAACCACAATTTTTTTTAAAAGCAATCTAATATGATAGCTACTTATATTATTTTCTTTTAAAAACGGCGCATACTAAAAACAAATTCATAAAGCCAGAATCACAAAATATAACACACAGTGTCACGACAGGTCATATTCTGTTTATATCAATCTAAAAATAGATTGGAAAAAAAAAACCCAACAAAATAACTTACCTAACCATCCCCTGCCAGAAAAACTTTAAAATAAATGTACACACCAACTGTAAACAGGTGACCACAAAGAACCATGCCAGGTTAATGATGTGTGAGTGTGTGACCACGCAGACCGTAGCAAGATCGACGTCTGTCTTAACAACAACTGTTACTGCCAACGACACACTCAGTAGATCGATGGGTGACAGAAGAAACTAATTTCAACGTGTATGCCATTTAGTGGGATATTTCGAATGTACCTGCAGCCGTGCCTAAAATGTGTATTTAGGTTAGTCTAGAGTTCGTAGAGCGTAAGCAACCAATCACCTCTGAGTTTCAATACATCTTTTCCAAATGTTGGCTGTTTCAGGATTTTAAATATAAATAAATAAAAATATTATGCACTCATGATGAATTCATTTACTTAACTTAAGTTACTTATTAGGCCAGTGGGGCTTATAAAAAAATATTCTCGCCCCAGCCCACACCCCTTTCAGAGTTAAAACCTGGCTTCGCCAGCACCCAAATAAAATTATTAACTGGCATAAATCCAAAGTTCTTGCTAGCATTTTTTAAATAAATAAAGTCCCTGAGACAACCAATAGCAGAATTTTTCTTCATTTTGTGTCTTATGAATCAGGTTTTTTTTTTTGGTTGAAAAGCACCATCTAACAGTTCCCCTATATTTTGACCAATTCTTTCCAAGCTAAGAATGTTGAACAAAAATGTGAATTCAGAGGAAAACGATTTCCGGCCATCGTAGTGTTTACCGACTCACAGCTGGCATTAGAGCAGTGGTTCTCAACCTTACCAATGCGTGCGACCCTTTTATACAGTTCGTCAAGTTGTGGCGATCCCCCCAGTCACAAAATTATTTTCGTTGCTACTTCCTAACTGTAAAGCATGTGTGTTTTCAGATGGTCTAAGGCGACCACTGGGAAAGGGTCGCGCAACCCCCAAATGGGTCGCGACACACAGAATGAGAACCGCTGCTTTACTGGCTGCCAACAGAAGATCAATGGACACGAAAATAGTTTAATACCATTGTTGGCATAATACAAGTCAAAAAGACACATGGACGCTGATTGGCCCTTCAGTGGATCCCTTGGACACGCGGGATCACCCCAAAATGAAAGAGCTGGGTTTCATACCGATGGCCCAGCTGGGGGGGGGGGGGGTGGGGGGGGGGTGTCAAAAAGCATGGTTAAAATATCTCTTCCGAGAGGCATTGTTGAAAAACTGGGGAAAATAGATATTGCCCTTAAACCTTACCGGAGCATACCATGCCCAAACAGCAAATGGGATCAGTTTTGGACGTTAAAAGGCGAACATCAGAGTCTCATCACCCAGATGGGAGCAGAGCACTGTCCGACTCGAAGCTACTTGAATATAAGGTTGCATCCTCTTCGGGACCAGAGTTGTCGTCATTGAGGACAGGCGCCGGATACAGCAGTAGTGCCCTTGCTGGCCGAGTGTCCAATGCTAATATGTGGAGGGGGGTTGAGAACACCTCAGACATCAACACATAAAGTCTGATTTATGGCCATGCCCAACAGAGGCGGCACCACTGTAAAGTGCTTGCCGGGGCCATGAAAGCGTCATCTCGGCCCCAAAAAGAGAATGTAATCTCATATATATATA
>CAXITT010000141.1:296615-311742 GCA_964033795.1 Lymnaea stagnalis
CCCCCAGCCCCCACCCCCAAACCCCCTCTCCCACCCACTCTCTTCACCTTTTCATGTTTTGCTCAGCACCCTCGTCACAGGACATGTCAGGCTCACTCAGGGATTCTTAAATAGAACCATCTCACGTTCGATATTTGAAAACAGGGGCGCTGAAAACACCAATAGTAGGTGATGGGTGGATGTGGGGGGGGGGGGGGGGGGGGGGCGGTGGGTAGGGGGCAGAGGATATATCTGGAGATGTGAAGATTTATAAAAACTAAAATCAATATTAAGGTACTCAATTTAAGAGTAAAGTTGTCTCATTAAAAAAAAAATGTTGTCCCTTTGTTCTACAACGTGCTCTCCAACGAAAGCCACGAATCGACTGTATAAACTAACTCATCTTAGTACTCATAATAAGTTAACTTAGTACTCATATTATGACTCGGTACTCAGCGAATGAAGCAACTAACTTATCTTAGTACTCATATTATGACTCAGTACTCATATTATGACTCAGTACTCAGCGAATGAAGAAAGTAACTTATCTTAGTACTCATATTATGACTCAGTACTCAGCGAATGCAGAAACTAACTTATCTTAGTACTCATATTATGATTCAGTACTCAGCGAATTAAGAAAGCAACTTATCTTAGTACTCATATTATGACTCAGTACTCAGCGAATGCAGAAACTAACTTATCCTCGTACTCATATTATGACTCAGTACTCAGCGAATGAAGAAACTAACTTATCTTAGTACTCATATTATGACTCAGTACTCAGCGAATGCAGAAACTAACTTATCTTAGTACTCATATTATGACTCAGTACTCAGCGAATGAAGAAACTAACTTATCTTAGTACTCGTATTATGACTCAGTACTCAGCCGTAATCAGTGGGCCCTTGACGGAATACGCCAACTACATCACCGAGCCACTGATACAGTCAGCATTGCTAATATCAAACTGTTAACTTAAAGCACTGTTCTTCACAACCCTCGTGCTCGACTCCTGTTCCGGATACAAAGGGAGGCAACGCAATAAAATGTAATAGGAGAAATTAAATCTAGACGGGAGATAACTAGAAAAAATAATGTAAATCGCTACGAGAAAAGTAGTATGGTGAATGGGGGTGGGGGGCTGATGGGGGATGGGGCTGTTAGTGTAGGGATGGTGGGGTGGGCTGGAGGGTAAGTAAAATTCTACAAAAATAATCAATTCCAAGAAGAAAAAATGTGGGTGTTACTTTTCGAGTAATACTTCTTACTTTATCCCCAAAGGAGTTTGTTCAACCTACCCCCGAAGTCGCTTATGTGTACAAGTTCGATGCTAACATTAATGGCTACTCAACCTACCCCCGAAGTCGCTTATGTGTACAAGTTCGATGCTAACATTAATGGCTACTCAACCTACCCCCGAAGTCGCTTATGTGTACAAGTTCGATGCTAACATTAATGGCCACTCAATTAAAGGATATTCAACGACTTTAATATGGTTGGTGTCAAACCGTCCCATAGGATTTCTCTGATTTGCTCTGAGCCGTCCTCTTCTGACCAGACATAATAAACTATTGACATGTTTGTCATTTGATTCCCTGAGTCACATGGCGCATAAGAAGTGCAACGATAGATTATGGGTTAGCAACGTTTAAACACTAATAATTTCAAGAGTTACTGCGCAGCCTCATCGTAACATTTCGCTCGGCGAAATAGGCCAAGAGGGTTGGCAAGTGGGTTGGCAAGTGGGTTGGCAAGTGGGTTGGGACAGGGGTTGGCAAGTGGGTTGGGACGGGGGTTGGCAAGTGGGTTGGCAAGTGGGTTGGAAAGTGGGTTGGCAAGTGGGTTGGAAAGTGGGCTGGCAAGTGGCTTGGCAAGTGGGTTGGCAAGTGGGATGGAAAGTGGGCTGGCAAGTGGCTTGGCAAGTGGGTTGGCAAGTGGGTTGGCAAGTGGGAAGTGGGTGGGCAAGTGGGTTGGAAAGTGGGTTGGCAAGTGGGTTGGAAAGTGGGTTGGCAAGTGGGTTGGCAAGTGGGTTGGCAAGTGGGTTGGAAAGTGGGCTGGCAAGTGGCTTGGCAAGTGGGTTGGCAAGTGGGTTGGCAAGTGGGTTGGAAAGTGGGTTTGGCACGTTGGAGAAAGCGAGACTGGCGTTGAACAAACTTTTTGCAAAAGTGAACACAGAACCCAGAGATACTTCACGACGAAAGCCGAATGACGAAAACGTCTGCGTTAAAGGGAGCTCGACTCAAACGAACGGGTCACCAACCAGGAGAATTTCACGGCACCTTTCACGTTTTATGAATTACAACGAATTTACACGTTAGAAAGTCTGTACACAATATAAGAAAGGATGTACACAATATGAGAAAGTATGCATACAGTAAAAATAAAGTCTATACACAATATAAGATAATCAGTACACAATTTAATAAAGTTCTAGACAGTATAGGAAAGGCTGTACACAATATAACTAGGCTGAACACAATATATGAAAAGCTTTACACGTACACAATATAAGAACGATGTACTCAATATAAGAAAGTCTGTCCTCAATATAAGAAAGAATGTACACAAAATGAGAAATTATGCACACAGTATAATAAATCTGTTCACAATATAAGACATTCAGTACACAATTTAAGAAAGGATGTACACAACATAAGAAAGGACGTACACACTATAAGAAAGGATGTCAACAACACAAGAATGTATGTACACAATATAAGAACGTCTTATACAATATGACACACACACACCAACAGCAATTGTTGCGCAAGGAAACTTTGCATTAACAGTCTTGTTTTTTCAGCATTGATTTTATCGATTGATTCAGTTAGCAGTTCCATCGATCTCCATTCAAAAGGTAATACCTGACCTGTGCCAGTTTAGTGCGAACGTTTTGAACTGGCCTTAGGGTACGATTCTTGTGTTCCTGTATTTTGGAAAGGGGTGGGGGTAGGGGGCGCTAGGCCTGACTGTTAAATGTATGGCTTTTTCAGGATTGTCAATTTCAACAGTCCTCTTACGTCAATGGCAGCGTCGAGTCTAAGAATAGCCGCTCCAATAAGGGATTGTATTCTCAAATGTGGCAGTTAATTTTAAAGGTCCGTAGAGGAATGGTGTGATATCTACAAGAATAAACTCGGTCCAGGTAGGGCTGCGATTAAATAAGCTACACAAATTTTGTGATAAGAAGGCTTGAAATAACTGATTGTAAATTTATAAAACTTTATTTTTTATTGTTGCGACATTTTTTTCGAGCCAACGTTAAATCATTATTTCTTACTAGACATCGTCCTATATGGTTATTTTATAAGCTTTGTAAATCAACGTACAAATTACATTATAGCTCTCTTTAGGTCTTCATTATAACGCCTTTCAAAATGAGACGGTCAAACTACAGTTACTGAAACTATTGTTCGAATAAATCTGTACTGTCATATGTTTTTTTGTGTGGATACAATCAGTAAAGCTTATTTGCTACTCCTACTACAGGTGTAAAGTCATGTCTTGTGTTAGATTGTAATCAGTGAAACTATCGTTCTACTAAATCTGTATTACATTTCAAGCTTTAACATACCCTGTTCCACTACTTCCTGTCTGTAAATGATATATCTTCCATAAGTCATTGTTTGATCCGAAATCGTCCCAATTTGTGTTTCTTCTAAACTTTCAATACAATTCATAAGGTCAAAATATTTATGCTGTACATTTTACATAATAATAATGATTATGTTTCACTGCATTTTATACAATGTCTTTTAGAACACAATATTTAACAATTTTTTTTTTTTATTAACAGATTAAACTGACCCACCCATGGGTCTATCAAAAGTTTTACCATTTCACAGTCTGCTACTGTTGTGTTATGTTTTACAAGGTATGTCTCATAGATTTCAGATTAACACACAAAAAAAGATGGTATGTAGGGACATAAGGTTAATAAGTCAAAAAAGCTGTTATGTAAATCGCTTTCTAGTGCCTATTATACACATTTAAAAATATGTTAAATGTTATCAGGTAAGATTAAGCCAATGGCTAAGTGGAATAGGATCTTTGAATTTGAGATTTTCCCAGGAAGTTTAACAGGACATACTTCTCTGTTAACAGAAGTTTAAGACATTTACAAAGAACAATATCCAGCGTTTAATCATAATTCTTAACCTTTGTTTTTCAGGGGCGTAGCTGGGTTTTTTTCCCGCCAGGAACGGGCTAAGATTTTTTTATCGCACTCTTTTACGAAAACAAATCTGCAGTAACCCGAAAATCTCCCACCCCACACACCTCCATCTAAAAAAATACCTCATAGGGCGGACCACTCTCACCCCCAAACCCCTTCCTACGCCACTGCTGATATTGTTACAAAAAAGTTACAATACCATGTTTCCAACTCACGATGTAACTTTATTGGTTAGGAATCTTTGACGTCATGAAGTTTTTCAGGTAATGGAAGAACGGGAAGAAAGGTGCATGTGAAGAGACATGAAACAACACCTAGAATCTACATTGTTTCCCAGTAACTTTCTTCCGGAAAAACATTGTTTTTTCACTTAGTTATTGGTTTCACCAGATCGGAACAGTTACAAACAATATAGAAGTCCTAATACTCTTAAATGCACATATAAGTGGTCACAAACAATATAGCATAAATCTTGACACTCTAAAATGCACAAGTAAGTACCAGTAGTAATTGTTGTGGGGTTCAGTAGCATATCGTATCATCTCTACCTCTTTATGTTTGACAGATGGCGCCACCAGTGACTACTGCGTGAAGGATGATGAGAGTGTAGAGTACTGTAAATGGAGCTGTTGTGGCTCTGAGTATAATAGGTCTTGCTGTATGAGGTCAGTTGTGCTATAACGCTGTATGTGGTCTCAGTCCTGTCGTTATGAGTTAAGTTACATATTTACTGTGATATGTCTCATCAATGTGGTATGTGGTCTCAATACAGTAGAAAGTGATCAAAAGAACAGCTGTGTTCTCAGAACCGTTGAATAATAGAAGACAAATACACATGTTATGAATGTGGTATAAGTACTTTTGTATGTGGCCTCAATACTGTTGTATGCTGTATCATTACTTTAAAATATAATGTCAATTATCTTTTCGGCCGAGACTCAGTCTCTCATGGCCGTGGCTATGATTTTGGCGGTGAGCCTCATCTGCTGGGCGTCACCGTAAAGCTATTCTTCAAGGCAGGCCTCCGGGCCTCCCCATCCACCCCCGCCCCCCCCACTAGGGGTAAACGTTAATCGTTTGCAGCGATGCCTCTGATAGTTCTGGTTGAGGGCTGGCTTTATTTGCATTGAGGGTCGTCATGGCAAGACGGATTTCCGGCCGGATAAGGCTCTCGTGGGGTCCCCGCGCTGGGATCACCTTCACTTTTTCCCTGTTTCCGGGTAAAACCACGTCTTCTTCAAGACTGTGGACCTTGTCCATGTAGGACGGTCTCTTTAATCTGGTATTTTTACCCTTTCGTTCTGTAGTTGGAAACAGGGTTCTTGCCTGTCCATACGTCGGTAACGCTCAACCGTCGTTAGGACTGCCTCTTCCCGCCTGATATCGAGTGTTTCGACGTCTGCCAAGACTTCCACCGCTGATGTGGGTGTCATGCGTATCGCCCCGCACACAAACCTAAGAGCTCGGTTTTGGATTGCGGACCAGCTCCTCTAGAGCCGTGTGGCTCGCAAAGGTCTGGACGGGCAGGCTGTAGTCCATTGCACCTCTCACGCTGCTAAGATAAAGGGGCCTTAGCAGTCTTGTGTCAGCGCCCCAATCAGTGCAGGCAAGCTTCTTCACCAGGCCTAATTTTTGGGAAGTCTTCGCGCATAGTTCACGTATATGACTGTGGGGCTGGCGTTTCTGAACCACCTTCACGCCCAAATACACTGGAGTCCGATCCCATTGCAACTCTTTACCGTTGATGGTGAGTTTCGTCTCGACTTTAAGTGCGTTCTTCTTATATGTGAACTTAAGTAAACCATCTTGTCTGTGTTTACGACCATTTTGCCCCTGCTCGCGTAGGCTTCTATTCTGTTTAGGTCATTTTGCAGCCGGATCTGCAATGTTTTGACATTCTTTCTTGAGCTCCAGATTACTAGATCTTGGCTCCTCTTCTCTCCACACTTGGAGTGTCTTTTTTGTTTTGCATGTGTACTGTTTTCTGAGGCATCAGAAAAGACATCTAGTGCATTGAGCAAACCTGGAGTTGGCTTCACCAAATAGAGAAACCCGAGAGACTGAAAGGACATGAAGAAGGAGTCCACCATAGACAAGCTTTTTTGAAGTGGAAGCTAGAAGAAGAAAGGCTTAAGGCAGAACCACATGAACTGTCACATATGCTTCATGAGCAAATTTTGACAAAAATAAGCAGTATTGGAGAGAAATAAATTCTGAAGCGTGTAGCAGCAGCTGTCAAGTACATAGCAAAAACCAACTCAAGCTTACGTGGCCACAAAGAAAAACTGGATTCTCCCAATCCTGTCAACTTCCTAGCATCTTTGAAATTTCTTGCAGAATTTGATGAAGTTACGAAACACCACTTACATAGAATTGAACCTGGGAAGACACATTATTTGTCACCAGAAATTCAAAGTGAGTTCATAAACTTGATGGGCAATAAAGTTAGGGAATCAATTGTTGGGAAAGTCAAGCAAGTTTGTTACTTTTCTCTGATGTTTGATTCTGCTCCAGATGTTTCTCACCAAGAACAAGTATCCCTCATAGTTCGCTACTTGGATGTGGAGAATTTCGAAATGAAAGAGTCATTCCTTGGTTACTTTGAAATTGTGAAGCCAGATGCACAACATTATGAAGAATTTGTTCTGAAACCTCTTAAAAACATTGGACTGGACCTTGATCTGTGCAGAGGTCAGACCTATGATAACGCAGCCACAATGTTTGGCCATCTGTCTGGCCGGCAGAAACGTCTCTTAGACATAACGCAGCCACAATGTTTGGCCGTCTATCTGCCCTGCAGAAGCGTCTCTTAGACATAACGCAGCCACATGAGTGGCCGTCTGTCTGGCCTGCAGAAACGTCTCTTAGACATAACGCAGCCACAATGAGTGGCCGTCTGTCTGGCCTGCAGAAACGTCTCTTAGACATAACGCAGCCACATGAGTGGCCGTCTGTCTGGCCTGCAGAAACGTCTCTTAGACATAACGCAGCCACAATGAGTGGCCGTCTGTCTGGCCGGCAGAAACGTCTCTTAGACATAAATCCAAAGGCAACATTTCTGAACTGTGATAATCACTCTCTCAACCTGACAGCGCTTCATTCTGCTGAGATAGATTCAGCATTTGTCACCTTTTTTGGAACTGTACATGAATTGTTCAACTTTTTTTTCCAATTCACCAAGGAGATGGGCAAAACTGAAAGGAGCTGGAGCCGGGAGTCTAATAAAGGAGAGTAGTACAAGGTGGTCCTCAAGAGAAGAAGCTACAATGGACACTAGAAGAAGTGCACAGAATCTTCTTCATGAAGTGGAAAATTATGAATTTTTTGCGTATCTGGAATTCTGGTCAAATCTCCTGCGCCCAATCGATATAGTTCAGAAGAAACTACAAAAGTCTGGACTGCAAATACGGGAAACTGCTGGAGAGATTAAGACCCTTTAAATCTTTCTGAAAAATGATGAGAAATGGACGAAACTGATCACCCAATCCATCGAAAGAGCAAAAGAAGGTAGTGAATGCTATGGATTTCCTGTAAGCAAAACATACAGAGGAAAGAAAAGAATTGATGGGGAGTTGAGTTCTGATGTAGGACTGTCAATATAACTGCAATTCAAACGTGTTGCGACAGATGTGCTGGACAGACTTCCATATGATTACGAAGGACTGATTCCAAAACCACGTGGACACCTTCGGGTTTCTTCTTGAACCAAGACACCTGTTGGAGTCCATGGATGATGACACGCTAAAGAAAAACTGTGTTACTTTTTCCTGTTTGTATGATGAAATACAGGCAAGTCGCTTGTTTAATGATGTCATTGATGCACGAGCACTTTTCATCAACAAACCAGTACCACAATCACCAATTGACATATTGACGAAGCTGGCTTCATATGGTAATGATGTGTGCTCGAACCTTGCAACCGCCATCTGAATACTGCTAACTCAGGCCACTTCCATTGCATCATGTGAGAGATCATTCTCAAAACTCAAGTTAATCAAAACCTATCTCAGGAGCACAATGACGCAAGAAAGACTAATTAGCATGGCTTTAATGCCAGTGGAGTCAAAAATTCTAGACATCATTGATCTAGATGATGTTATAGTGTTATAGATGCCTTTCCTGCACAGAAAGCACAACAAGAAGGCGATATGAATTGAGATTTGTCACTTGTACATTAATCTCGCCGATAAACAACGATATTATTCATTAAAAGAGTCTTATTGATTGTTTTTTGTTAATTTTACTGATAAACTGTACCAATTTGAATTTAGACTTATATATTTATTAAGTACATTATCTCATGTCATAATGTCGAATGTCAAAATGCAGGGGCCCCTAAAGAGGCCAAGCCCCCCCCCCCCGCGCCCCAAAATCCCTAGCTACGCCACTACACGCAAGAGAGATTTCCAAGCAGGTTCCACATTTTTTCTGCCGTCCTGGAGGTCGAGCTTTTCACATGCACTGACCCATTTCAATTTTTTTCGCTTTTTGGACAGCAAACTTCAGCCGTGAGTCGGTTGTAGCCTGCACGGGCAGCAGGTGTCTTCTTTCTCGCGGCCTGTTTTCGGGCTTTCGCAATTTGCTTTACGAGATCTTTCAGTTCCCTGTTCCAGTAGGGTCTGATTTTTTTTCTCCCATTCGTTCTGGGGGTCGTTGTTCGTACGACCCCAGAATGGTGCCATTGAACTTCTCGAAGGCGGCATCTATATCGACTGACATGAAGTCTAGCAGACCTAGCTTGGTCTCGGTTTGCTTCTCGTACTCACCCCAATTGGCTTTCCGGAAGAGCCAATGGCGTCTTTCACACGGGCTTTAATCATGCCAAGAGCAATCTCTAGTAATATGGGAAGATGGTCACTCCCGATTTCTCACAGTAATCAGTAATTAGAAACGGCGTGCCGTTTCACAAAGTAGTTTCCTGGAATAACTCCACATCCACTTTACGATCGTGGAGGAGCTTGGTTACTTTGTGCGCCTTTTGCCCGATCCCACACACATTCAGCTGTAATACAACTAGGGTCTGTTCAAGGTGACCCCTCGCACCCATTCGTTCACGACCAGTAACTTGTTGGCCTTGCGCGCACCTGTCGTGCGTTACACGCGCGAGCGGGGACCTCTTCCCCCTGAGGACTTCCGCGGGGAGAGGATGCTGCCCGGGCACCACAACAATCACTCTATTCGGTCCCACCTTGCCTACCAGCAGTGGGTGCCGAGGGTTTATGAAGGTCGCCACGACATGCTTTAAAGAATTTAGTGACATTGCCATGAGTTTTGGGTTTGGGCAGAAATCTTCCTCTCATTGAAGAGGAGGTTTTGCATCGTCTCCCCCTTGCCCAGTCAGTCATTCTGTCGGGACGTTTTCCGTCGGGACGTTGGGATCTTTTAACTTCGGGAGTTTTGAGCGCGCCCCCCCCCCATACTAGTCTGCCACGCCACGAAGAGGCAAGAGCCCATGTGACACCAGCAAGTCGCCGGTGGTGCTGGACTTCTATCTAGAGACGTTTGGCCGGCACAGTCCAAGGAGACTTTAAAATATAAATTAAAGGACTGCATTCAAGCCTGGTAAATGAATGAAATGGCAAAACGATGTATGTGGAGGCTTGAATTAGACAACAGGACAAAAAAACATGTTCGTTTTGGCATAAAGCCTTCTTCGGCTAACAGTAGAAATGAAAATATAACAAAGAACAGAGCACAGTAAACAATTTAAGAGGTATCCAATTGGTGTCGCCGGAAGTGGGAACACAGGAAGCGAGAGAATATAAATATTGACACTGTGAAAAATGAGGTCCACAACAATAATGGACCAGAATATCCAGGGATACATCAACACACAGCAATAAGAAAATAGATGAAATATAAGGAAACAGAGAAACATTAGTAGGATATTTGATTAATACCATATGGAGATATGGTGCCAAACAGCTGAATAAATTTATTTTCCATTTTAACCCTCTCTGGTGTGTTACTGCATGAAATCAGTGCCGTAATTATTACATCCAATACACCTTTATGTTCTTTTCTGTTGAAATGAGAAGAGACTGGGGAAGGTTTACATTGCTCAATATCCCTTAGATGTTCAGTAAACCTATCAGCCAATCTTCTCCCAGTTTCACCTATGTCACTAGCTTGGCATCTACGGCACATAATCGCATATATTACATTACGGCTGACACAGGCGAAACCCTCTTTAATCGTAAAGGTACCTTTAGGAAGGCTAATGCTTTCAGTTTGGAGGGTAAAGGGATAAGTCCTACAGCGGCCTCTTAAGCATGGTTTAGTACCAAAGCAAGACGGTTCAGACCGAAGGCGACTATGAATCAGAAGATCACCTAGATTTTCGTTCCGTCTAAAGACAATCAGTGGAGGGGATGAGAAGACCCTGTTGGTATCAGGGTCAGCAAGAAGTATGCTACGATTTTTTAGGAATATTTTTTTGGCAGTTAAATTGTGAGGGTGATAGGTTAGTATAAGTTTGGTACGATCTTCATTGTTGTTTTGACGAGTTTTGAAAGCCTCTTTTCGTGTGATCGTGCTGATGCAATCTAGTGCTGAGACCAGAGTAGTTTCAGGATAGGATCTGGAGCAGAAGAAATCCATAATTTAATCAGCTCTTTCTAGAAATTCCTCATCAATTAAGAATGTGCTCTAAGTAATTTTGTATGTGGTCTCAGTACTGTTGTATATGGTATCAGTTTTGTTGTACAAGGTGAAGTAACAAGTCTACTTCTATTTGAATGATACTAGAAATCATTTTTTTTTCCGTTATAGATCGATAGATAGTGTGCTTGTTTGTTAAAAAAAGATCGATGAAAGTAAAAGTCAGGGTGTTAATTTTTTTTAAAATGAGTTCATTAGCAGACTTGTTGTATTCAGCCGTGCGTAATTAATTTCTGAATTCTTCTTTTTTTGCGTACGTATTTTCTTATTGATTATTTTAACTTTTCAATTATTGTTCCAATAAAGTTTGTTTGAATTTTTTTTTTTTTCAATTTCGTTTTCACCGCTCACGTATTATTTCCTTCAATCTAAAACGCTTTAGAAAAATTGGAACAAAATAATCGAACTTGTTTGCAAAATGATAAGATAATTTGAAAAAAATTAAAGTAAATAAAATAGTAGAGGATCGAATCTCTGGTCGTTTTATAAATTGATTGGTTGATTTACCTATTTTTTCAATTCGTTAAAATAGATGTGATTTTAAGAAAAAATGGTTCCTTGCTTTTTTTTTAAAAAATTGTTTTGATTTGTTTGATTGGTTCGTCCCCAGCCCATACGTCATTGCAGGGATTGTGTTTGGCTGCATCGCCGGTGTGTGTACCATTGCGGTTGTCATCTTCTGCTTTTGTCAGTATAAGAAACAGCGCGGTCAGGTGATCAATTATCCTCAAAGTCAGAAAGTTGTCGTCCTTAGTAGCGGTGAGCTTTTTATACTAAATTAAACAAGTTTAAGTTAAAACCAAATATAAAGTTTATAACTTTAATAATATATGTATATATTTTTATAACTAATAAATCATATTTAAATACATTTTAATTTTTTTTTAAAAAGTTAATATGGATAGTAAAGGACAGCTTTTGATTGGTTGACCTTTCTTACCTCCCCTTAGCTCCCCAAATGGGATGAAAGTCACAGAAGGATTGATTTTCTTTTTACAACAAAATATCCACATATCCATACTTGAAAGCCACACATTTGAATAAGTGTTAATAGTACTTTGCCCATAATAATATGTTACTACGAATCGCAATAAACTTCAAGATGGACTCGCACAATTTCTGCTCTATACTAATACTAATCCAGTTAACAATACAACGAACATATCGACAGGAACCCTTCATCAGCAAACAAACAAACAGAAAAAAAAACAGGATTAAATTTGTTTAAATAGTACTGAGCTAATCCAGTGGACATGGAAAGTATATTATTAACCATCAGGTCATCATTAGCAATACTTTAAATTTAGTCGAGCAAATTCTTTTGTTGACCCAAATCACAGGTCCCCAAGCATTTTGTTTGACAACCCCAGTTTATAAAAGCATGGGTGATCCTGGAAACCCAAATTTATAGAGTCGAAGTTTACCGCGTCCCCATTTAAAAATAGATTTCTAATAAGTTAAAAAAAAATTTTTTTTTAATGTTCAGTATAATATTATATATAATTTTTATTTAAAACTTCATATGTAATGCAATTTATTAAATTGTGACTCGTTTACAAGCTTTACATTAATCGGACGACATTCCATCTGCATTCTTTACATGAAGAAACATTTTTAAAAAAAAAACAGCCCTAGCGGTGAAGCCTGGAAGCAAAGGGAAAGAGTTCAAATTTTAAAGAAGTAAAGGGAAAAAATTCAAAATTGATAGAAGTACAGGGAGAGAAGTCAGGCTTTATACTAGTAGGAAATGAGTAAAAAAAAAAAAAGTATGTAAAAACCTGCAAAAAGCAGCACAACAAAACAAGGAACGTATCGATAGGAAACCTTCGTCAGAAAATATACAACAGAAAAAAAAAAGAAAATATTTTAGTTAAATTTTAAAAAAAGCTTTGAGCTGAAATATAGTATCCAAAAGGGAAGCAAAAGAAATTTTATAGAAGTAAAGGAAAAAAATTCAAATATAAAAGTAAAGGGACATAATTCAAACTTTCTGAGATTGACTGAGATGGAAGTTAAGTTCTTAATTTTCGTTAATTTAACAAAAAAAATCAATTTCTATAAGTTTTCATTTGATCTAGATTAACATTCATGGAAAAGAGTCTTTTTAAAAAGATGCTAATACATATATTTGTAGCATCTCACAAGGAAATCCCTTCAGAACACATGTGTTGGGAAATGGAGACGTTAAGACTTTGAATTTCCCGAAGACAAAAAAACTCAATCGTATTTGTGTTAACATTTAAACGTTACTAGCTGAACAATGGCCTCTCTCTTCCTCCAGGTAACGTCCAACAGCAGCAGCACAACGGTTACGCCACCACCAATTCCTTTCCGGGCTACAACACACAGTACAACGCCACGCCGCCAACCCCCTACACACACCAGGCGAATTATCCACCACCACCAGCACCACCAGCACCACCAGTCCCTCCAGCGTACACCGCTGCCCCATCTCCGCCACTCGCCTTTACCTACAACGCTGCACCAAGTAACCCCTTTGCTGTGGCGGCCAATCAAGCAGCAGGAAGGACTCCCACGGCCAAGTGACATTGCCCCCCCCTCTTATGTCAAGCTGACCTTTCTTAGAACTGGATACTTATATAACTAATTGGACACAGGCTGTCATTAATAAAATTTATTTATACACTAATTACTGGTGCCATGCATATTTCGACCACTGAAACATTTTTTTTTTTGTTTTTTGGTGCACCATGCTTTGTATGCGGGCAGCAATTTTTCATCAAAGTGTGTCAATTGCTTTAATTATTGAAATTAATTTTATACTTCTGTTATAGCAATCAGGTGAGGTATCTCATTAATTGCCCAAAGAGGCAGCCACATGGTAAATATCATGTATAATAAATGCATAGCAATGAAACCCAAAAATGCATGTGATCATATAGTGTTAATGGGTTGATTATATTGGGTTACTGGGCTTGCCGCATACTATAGGAAGCTATGGTTTTAAAAATACAATGTAATGCCACTAATTATAGCTCGTTACGGTGTTATTTTTCAAGTCCATTAAATAAATTAGATGGTTGGTTGCACAGTTGATTATAAGGTGTGACGTGGCTTATCAAAGTTGACTTCGTGTTAAAGAGGGTTTTTGTATATCATTATTATGGGTTGTAGAGTGGGTCAAATGGTTAATTATTCCTAAATAGTGCGTTCACTTTAGTTAGTAATTTAGTTAATTATAGCTGGTAACGAGAATGATTTTAATGGGATACTGTGTTGATTTGAACAGGTCAAAGGGCTGATTAAAGCCTATAATGGGGTTCATTATACCTTGAAATGGGTATTTTACTGGGCTGATAATAGTGGTTTAAGAAAATGGTCATAGTTTGTTACAAGCTTAATTGGAGACTGAAAATGATCATAGTTTGTTACAAGCTTAATTGGAGACTTTGCAAGTTCACTACAGCTGGGTTACAGGGTTGATAAAATCAATTTACTTAGTTCATTGTAGTGTGTTTCAGGGTTGATTAAATCAATGTACGTAGTTCATTGTAGTGTGTTTCAGGGTTGATTAAAAGAAATTACTGGGTTGTGATGTCCACAATGATATGTAACCATATTATGTCATTACCTATAAAGTTTCTAAAAATTGTATACTTTTTATACATTTTAAATTTTGGACATTGATTATATATTTTAAGCACTTTTTTTGTTTTAGCTTATTTTTGTTCATTTTGACTATTTATAACTTTCAAACTGTTGTAATTTTAGCATACATTTACAAAAACTTCAGGCATTAATCCAAACGGAAGGCCATGGCTCACCTTTTAGGAGGCTAACAATTTTGCTCCATCTAAATTGTGCATACAAAATATTAAAAATGACAATTTAAAAAAAAATATATTTTGATAAAATTATTTTTCCCAACGAGTAAAAAAAGTGTTAATCATTTTAAAAATGTGCCTTTTTAACAGTGAAATAAATGTATATATTGATTATCCTGTTCAGGACACAATGGGTGCAATATTTGAGATTATTGACCATCGAACAAATACCTGACGATGACAAAGTCTAATCTAAAACTATACATTCTTTAGCTTCTTATATGTGTAATATCTCTTTAATTTGTTCTTGTAAATCAATCCAGTACCTGCATCAAGTTGTTTCAGTTCTGGTGAGACGGTCGCCTCTACACTGCCGAGGAAACTCTGCGGGTTCGCAAGGGTTTTGCCTCTTGGCGGCTTGCCAGATTAGTAAGGTGAACCCGATCACCCTTAGCTTAAAAATCCGACCGAACACGGTCAACTTCCTGCCCAAAAGAATCGCTGATCGAAAGGAGGGGGGGGGGGG
>CAXITT010000141.1:312152-342606 GCA_964033795.1 Lymnaea stagnalis
TTGACTTTTTGTCATACCAAACTTTCATTTTAGATTGTGAATCTTTTAAATGTGTTTTAGCCAAATTAACGGCATTAAAAAGTTTAGTTTTAAATTTTTGGACATAGTCAAGAAGTCCTTCCGTGGGTGTCGATGACATCCACGTGTCTTTTAAAAGTTTAAGGGGACCGCGAACCGTGTGGCCAAACACCAGTTCGAAGGGGCTGAATCCAAGTGATTCTTGAACTGCTTCTCTTGCGGTGAACAGTAGCATGTTGATGCCTTCATCCCAGTCTTTCTCTTGTTCTAGGCAGTAGGTTCTCATCATGTTCTTCAACGTCTGATGGAATCGCTCAAGTGCTCCCTGTGACTCAGGATGATATGCACTCGACAAGCAGTGTTCTATGCCCAATTGGTTCATCACTTGCTTGAATAGTCCAGGCTTGAAGTTGGTTCCTTGATCAGATTGTACCGACAGAAAATGTAGAAATCATGTGCAGTTTTGCCATAAATTTTTTAGAACGAAATGCTACTGAAAAAAAAGGTTTAAACTAAGATGAAATTATTAATACTCTTGCAATTATAATCATTATAATGGACAATCTAATTCAATTGATGAAAAGAATATGTTATTTATGTTAAATAAGTACAATTATTATACTTGCTTATAGACTTCAATTAACAAGATCTTGATAGCGAGAGAATGTCATTTATGTTATACATTTGTCGCAGTCCCGATTTGTCCTGGAGTGGGAAGACTGGCGTTTTGTCCCCGCTGATAAATATATATATATGTATTGCACATGTAAAGCATGGTTCTGGCTTCGTGAGACTATATTGTAACTGTATTCAAACTCATCAAATGGATTAAAAGGCTGATATCTATTTTTAGGTTTGGACTACAGTAATGCTCTTTTTGTTGAAAGGTACTGTGTCGGGCAGTCTTCCTGTTCGACTACTTATACACTGCTGTATTGGTTAGCTGGAACGGTTGTCATCAATGATTTCTCACAATCTTTGATACCTTGTATTTCTTACACCATGTTATTTTTCAAATTTACTTTAGTCACAGCCGCGGGCTGTCAAAAATCCATTGCCCCCTTTCAGAAGTTTCCATATACCAGATTCTTGAGAACACGGCCTTCCTATATTCAACTTAAATGAAATAGCAAGTAATGGCGCATTTTGCTAAAGACGAAGAAAATGCTGAACATTTTTGGAATGTTCCACAACCTATGTGTTGGGAATTCGGTCTTGCTATCGAATTCTATAAATTCGTGGCATCTTTCTTTCGTGAGAGCTGAAGAGTTTTTGTTCATGACTGGAAAATGTGCTCCTTACTCCACTGCAATATACGAACTTAAGGAGCACATTTGCCCGATAGACTCATAGTTGTACGTTTTTATTAAGTTTAGGATGATTCCATGCTCACTTATTCATTACGGCCAAAAATGATGCTGCTTTCGCAATCCTGATTTTCAACTCTTCCTCAACGTGAGTGAACTAGATGATTGGACATTACATATGTGTAATCTTAACGACTAACAGATTATTCCCTCACCAGGGAAATTTGGAGGGAAATATTGTTCTGGAATTGGCTTTGTTAAACATAATAATTTAAAATTTAAAACATTATTTCCAGTTTTGTAGCCAGGTGTTAATTTCCCAACAGGATTAGAACACATGACCCCCACCCCCCAAAACAGTTTTTTTTTCCACAAAAATAACCGCCTGAACTAGGCTAAAATTTCAGATTTTTATTTTTTAAAGAATATTGAGACACACTCCATAAGAAGTTTAACTACTGAATATTTTAAATATCCTTGAATAGCGAAAGGAGCTTGCTTTAAATCAACAAGTAGTTTACTAAACTGAGTATCACTGCAATCATTTCGTATAGCAAACAGAAAAGTTATGAATCATTGTATAATCATTTATTGCACAATGTTTTTTAGTTTTTTTTATTTTTTTTTTTGGTTTTATCCTAACATCTACATTTAGTGGATCCCTCCCTCTTCCTTGATCTTAACATTTCACACGTCTTGGGACGCAGCTGACAAACCCACGACCTGTTTAAACCAGCGAACCGTTGAAATAGTCGACAACACCTGGGATATCTTCTGTTCAAACCTAATATACATCAACGAAATATATGTATCTATTAATTTAGATGTTTCGGTCTTTTCTATTTGACAACGCTGGTAAGATTTAGATATTAGTTTGAATTGTTTTAAATATATTTTTATTTAGTTAATTTAACTAGTAGACATGGAATGAATTAATTGTGTTCGTGTTTGTTTCAAGTTTGTAGGCTATCGAAATTGAAAACTTAATAAATTGAATTTTAATTACATGTATATTCTATGCTAAATACTTTAATATTCTGCAATATATCAATTTCCAGGACGCGAGTTTGCACAGAAGTCGTCTATAAAAGAACCCGACCTGCCTGTGAATGGCGTCACATTGATGAACCTCGTTAAATTATTAAATGATGGAGTGTCTAACCACGACATGTGTCTCATTTTCAGCAACGATTCTTTAAGATCTATATTGATTACTTTGAGACTTGAGCACCCCATAACACTAGTGATAGTTCAACTTCGTAAGTAGAAATAATCAACCGTTCACAGTGTTTGCCCTTTCATAATAATATATTGTTTACAACATTCATAAATTGAGGCTTGGGTTACAGTAAATTGATTACGTATTTCCTCCTTTCAGTAAAGATTTGTCAATCATTACGTTAATAATTGTTACAGGGTTAAGTGTTTAACATTTCAGATAACTTATTGAGACACCCCTACCACAATAGGGTTAAGTAGAAGTCATGTGCTGCCATCCTTACTTCAAAAAATAAGTATTCATTATTTGTTTTTAAAATTTCTATTTATTCAACAAAAGAAACGAAAAAGAAAAGAAGTCACGAAAGTCGAAATCGCTGCATCTCAATTCCTTACATTGCTGCCTATCATAAGACTGAGCTAATCGTCGATAGATTCGGCCACCTATACTCTAACACTGAAATATCTTGTTGCGGTGAACACTCGCGACAGTGTTATATGTACTAGCAGAATGTACGTGCAGCTGTCACCTTAAGACATGTCATAAAAGCATCTAACTTGTTTCCTTAACAAAGATCAAACTGAAAACTTTACGGTCCGAGTGAAAGGATTTAATTCTCAAGACTCAGTTATGTTTAATATTAGCCTCCCAGGCAGGAAAGTTATACATATAGCATTCGGATCAAAACCACACATTGCGATGGTCCAGCTGGAGATCTTAGAAGGTCAACTCGAACTTTGTGAGATTCAAACATTTGGGGGTCATATTTTATATTTCTGATTTGTTACCTTTTACAAGTAATGCATTCAAAGATTTGTGATGATTAATTAACTAAGCTTTTCGGCTATTATTTATATATAAAAAAACGTAGATGACTTTTGTTTTACTGATGTTATGCCCCCTAATGTGTTCAAAGAATGTGAACAAGCTCGAGGTCTAGGGGGGTTTGGAAAAGAGGGCTAACACAGGTAGATTTTAGACACACTATCGGCTAAAATAAAGACAATCAGTGCACTATATAAATGTACTTTATTACATGAACTACTATGTGAACAAAGATACATGAAATCTAAATATAAAGAAACGAATATAATTCTAACTATCTAAATCTCACAGTAATAATAAAACCCACAATACTATCACTAGTCAAAGTTCCTGGTATTAATATTCCTGCTAACTATTAATAAACGTCAATACTCTGTTGGGCTGAGACTTAGTCTCTTAGAGCCCTGGCTACTAATTTGGCGGTGAGCCTCATCTGCTGGGCATCCCCGGAAATCATATCTTCAAAGCAGGCCTCCGGGTCTCGCCCGTTTGCCCCCGTCCCCCCACTAGGAGACGTGATGACCAAGTGAGCCACTGTTTCTTCTGCCTCACCACAGAATCGGCAGTTTGGTTCTTTTCGATCATCTAGTCTGTGGAGGTAGCTGCGTGTCGCGCAGTGTCCAGTCCTCATCTGGGTGATGAGGCTCTGTTCTCCTCTCTTGAGTCCCCACCATGGGTCGGTCTTGCTCGGTCGCGGTCTTCTCCGGTGCAGCTGTTGTCCGTTTCTATGACGTGACCACCAACTGGGTCATTGGTTTATTTGGCTGGGGGTGGGACGCTCCTTCTTTGGCTAGGCAGTTCGCCCTGTCCGGCTGCACAACCTCAACGTGCGAAGGGATATACTACAGAACTACTTTGCCACCTTTTGCATGGATGCTGCCTACTGTCTCCAGAATGGCGCCTATCATTGTGGTTTCCTTCGAGCCCCTTCCCACGTGTTCGAGAGCTGATCGTGAGTCGGAGAAACCACTACGTCTGGGAAGCGTTTTCGTTTTTGCCAGGCATTGGTGGACCAACATTGCCTCGATCTCCGCATCTAGACTTGTTCTGTTTCCACCGCTCGGGCCAGATAGCTCCTCGGGTGGAGCTATCTCCGCAGGAGTCCATCCTCAAGGACTAATTGGTCTGATATACCATCGCCAACCCGTGTGGCGATAGTTCTGTCGTTTAGAAAGTTTTCCACCCATGCGGACATGTTACTTGTGATTCCTATAGCTTTTGAAATTTGTGCATGAGGCCCGTGCGCCATACTCGGTCATATGCTTGTTTGGGGTCAAAGAAAACTGCTACCGAGTGATTCTTCTTCTGGAGCTCGTTTGTCATTAATTGGACAAGACGGATCACCTGATCCATGGGTTGACGACCCTTTTGGAAGCCATGCACCTTGCTTCGATGGTGGGCACTTGTTTTTCTCAAGAAACCAGTAGAGTCGTCCATTTACCATTCGTTCTGCTACCTTTCCCACACAAGATGTTAGCGACATTGGCCGATAGTTACTTGGTAGATGGTGCGGTGCTCTTCGGTCTCTCGGGTCTTTTTGTTCACTGCGGCGAAATGAATATTTAGTGCTTTTGCCCTCTCTGCGTCGCTCGCTTCGACAGCATTCGCGGTTTTTATTGGTTGTGGTTTTTTTGGCCCTCTCCACACCAGAGAGATTTCCAAGCAGGCTCCACACTTTTCTAGGAGGTCGCGCTTTTCACATGCGCTTACCCATTTTGACTTTTTTTGCTTTTTGGACAGCCGCCCGAACTTCAGTCGTAAGTCTGCTCTATGAATGAATAAGCCCCAGTGTCGCAATTCTAAACGCACAGAAGCACATAACTAAGCGTGTATCAGAGGTGTCTGATGATTGAACTTTTAAATGGCGGACAAGTGTAAACCCCAAACACCATCATGTTAGAGAACTCAAAAGATTCCATAAAATATGTCTGCGAAACTATCTACAGCTTTGATGTCAGGATAACGTATCAAATACAGAATCTGTGGAACGTACCATAATGATCAGCATGCTCTTAGATTTTAGTTCGATGAGGATATGCTAGTTAGTCCATGTTAGTCCATGTTAGTCCATGTAACGATAACGGAACAGTCTCGTTTTCCGTAGGACCTCATTTAAATGGGGAGTTGGTAGGAAAGCAATACTTGTTTTCAGCGCCTGTGGTGTAATTACGTATTCAAAACAAAAATAAGATAAGCCAGAATTAAAATCCATGGATCGGCGTTGATCCACCTTTATGTCGGAGAAGAGCAGTCAGTGTATGTGGGCGCAAAACAAGTCTATATATAAGATAAGATAAGATAAGATAAGATACGATAAGATAAGATTCTTTTATTGATCCAAATAAATTGAAATGATTTTGATTGCATTATACATTTTCAGCACAAAAATAAAACAATTTGAACACAAGACATTTATAAGAAATTATTTCAAACAGTCATTCAGTGTTCTCTTAGCAAAACCGGGGACCTATTAGTTCTCATGCAGAGGATATTTGACAAGAGGCCACTGCAAAAATATAGCGTTACCAAGGACCAAAACAAAACATATGTGAATTTTTATCTGCGAGAAGTGCAGTCGAGACGGACTAGTTTAGGATCGGACACGTACGATTTTCTTAGGAAATTTGAAAAAAAAAGCTACTACATTACTACATAGGCTGAAGGCGATGAAAAATTACATATGTATTTCAAGGAGCCTCTTATCTGAGTAAACCATATGATAACACAGACACATACCATGAAATCTAAAGTTTACAGCGCTGTGTACTGGGAACCATATATATTAGATTTACTGATGCACAGCGAGTAGCCGGTACCTGTCACCTTAATCTACTAATTACCCTGACGATGGTGACAGTTTCATTCCGATTATGTCTGCACGGACGGCTCTTATCTCTGGGACCTTTAGGTTAACGCTCAATTTTAAATGGAGATAGGTGCATTGTGTACAGAAATAGTCCAAGAGTCTATTGCATGAAAATCATGCTTTGGATAACTTGTACACGATTCGCTATTCTGATTTATTCAACCTGTTTATGATGTTTAAGTATGTGTGCTTAATATATATCATTTTAAATATCCTTTCCCTCTCTTCGGCTTCTTCTTACAGTTTTTTGTTTTTGTTTTTGTTTTTGTTTTTGTTTTTGTTTTTGTTTTTGTTTTTGTTTTTGTTTTTAGTTTCCGGCTTCTTTGCTCACAGAACATATTTTTAAAAAAAGCTATAATTTTCGAGGCATTAATTTTTTTTTTTTTTTTTGGGGGGGGGGGGGGGGAAATCAAACTATCAATCACAAACTAATAAACCACTCGGCAACCAGTTGCATAAATTTGCAATATTTCTTCTTCTTTTTTTTCATTGAAAATAGGATACCTATAATCATTTTTATGTCCATAAATTTTAATAGATTTTTTTTTAAAATCCTGAAATTGAAACATGATATCTGTGTCATTGAGTAGCTCTCATTTCTAGGATTTAAATACACTATGTAAAGTTTAGACAGGTTGCATTTTACTGACAAAATTTAGCACAACTCGGTAGAGACTCCATCTGTCATGGACAAAAATTCATACCTAAAACATTTTCTTTGTTTTTTAATGTCTAAAAGTAGCATATACCTGGATTAATATGTTTGTAGAATGTTTCGACTGACAATGGATATTTAAAATTTCTTAAATAGGATTGTCAGCCATAAATAGATAATCCAAGTCAATAAATTTGACTTCAAATGTTCCAGGTGACGTTGCAAGCACAGCCAGTGGAACTCCATGAACTACTCACAGACAACAATGACACAACGTGTTACAAGAATGACAATAAACGTATTGAAGTAAATTTTAGCGAGCCGGTGGTAATCACGTGGGCCAGGGTTGTGTTCAATAAGTCGGGTACTGAAGAATAAAGATACTAAACGTTTATCAATTAAGCACTATTTTGATTTGGGTTTTAACAAATCGATTATTTGATTTCTTGAAAGATCCATTGGTATATTTTTAAAAACAAAAAAAAAATAAATTTAAATGCTAAACCATAGAAAAAAACTCTCACAGTTTTCTTGAACAATATATTGCCGTCATTATGAATAACAATAAATATATTTTTTTCGAAATCAAGTCAGTAGACTAGACATTGCACAAACATCACAATGTCTGCTTTCAGAAAAATGTAATATGTTTTAATCAACGATAAAATCATTCCCTAAATACCTAAAATCACCACCTCTTTGAAACACACACACACCGACACAGTTCAAATTTCATTAGTATATTATATAAAAGTATTGTAAAATATTCAACATTTCAGCACTGGTAGTCATTACAGCCTTAGAATTCACAGCGGTAATAAACGGAACACAAGTCACCAAGTCGTGCCCATCCTTCAGGACGCCACACATAAAATACAACAGTTTTGATGTCTTCTGCATCGGCAAATTCATTGTGAAGTCTGTGACTTTAAAATGGAAAGGAACCGGGCAAGTCTGTTCACTTTACATTAATGCAGGTGAGAACCTAATTGAAGTAATTGGGAAGAATAGGTGTATGTATATTTCTTTTTACAGAATTTTTTTCTTCATTTCTTTTCGTATTTTTGTTTGCTGTGTTCGTTGTACTTTCGTAGAGATATACACCTACATGCATGATTAATTAGTTAATGCACAACTTACTAATGACATTAATAATGTGTCGCATTAATAAATTTCTTGTTACGTTAGACCGTGTTTCCATGTTGTCAAGTTGTTTTCTAGTCAAGGAATTTTGCAATCAGTTAGGGATTAGACAAATTAATGGGGTGTGAGCTATTTGGATCAAACATGTTTATGAATAGATCATTATTTTCACACAATACACACATCCAAAAGTATCGCAAATGCCTTTATCAGTACTATACAAAATGTGTATTATTTGGAATTGAATGTGCATAATGTATGTGTTTCCTACATACAACTGAAATTGAAAGATGATGAAATGATACAAATTTGCGTAACGAAAAATAGGTCTGAAGAACGGAGAGAAAGGGGGTGGAAGTGCAATGTATAAAACTTAATGAAGAATTACATTACATTACAGTATAGTTATTTATAACTTTGATTTGGTTTATTTAGTAAAGAGTCAACGTACCATTTTAAAAATAAAGGAAATGTCCATTTAAATTCTATCAGAAGTATTATTCGCATACAAGATAACAGGAACTGCATTGTCTAAGAGAACATTATGTTTTGAACCATTGACATGTTGTTTTTTGTAGAAACGGGACAAAGGCGTGTGTTTTTATTGATGTTTGTCAGGTGTACTTAAAAATGATATTCAAGGCTATGACATCTCTCCCCTACGTATGATTTTCCTTTATTTTGCTTTTGGTTAAAAAAGTTTGTGTAAATCATATTATTCAATTAATTCAAATCATTCAGGGAAAAAATGATCTCATTAACTTCAATTACATAGGGATGTGTTTTGTTATGGCTACAATGTATATGTGCTTGGATAGCAGGGAGGTGTCTTTTAACATGCATGGCCCTAATTTTCTTCCTAAATAGAAAAGAGAAGTTTATTATTTTTCAAAATAAATATTATTGGTGAAATTTTCTGACATTAGTTCATACTTATGGTTGTTGCATATACTTTTCTGAACAACTTTTTTCCACTCTCTAACAAAATGTTTGTCTACTCTCTAACGAGAATGACTAAATAAAATATGAAGCATAATTTGAAAATCATGATTCTTTAAATGATCATTTTAATCAAGAGATCGACAATTAAAACAAAAAGATGTAAACAAGTGATAGATTGGGGGGGAAAAATATTTTTTGTTTTAATTAGATCTAAAATTTCAAGAAAATCCCATTAAAAAAATAATTTTAAATTCGGCAGTAAAAAATTTAAATAGTTTATGCAGTAGTATGTTTTATCTCATAGGCCGTAATGTAGAACTCGGAGGAGCAGCAGTCGAAGGCTGTAACCCCTTAAAACTTTAGAGCAATCTTTGACGGAAATAGTGACATAGATTCCTCCTTTAAATTGGACACCAGCTCTAGCCAACTTCAGCTGATGACAAATTGTAATGATATTGTATCTGGAATCATCGTTCACAAAAGTGAGATATACATTTAATAGACGCACAACTATAACTGTAAACCACCATCGTTAAATTGACTTTTTTTTTTAATAACAAAAGCATATAGCGATAAATGTAAAGGGATAACTAAAAAGTTTCAGATTTTTTACTATTTGTAGAATAATCTATTTTCTAAAAATAAATGTACACTTGTATTTTTTCAGTTCAAAATTTTGAAAGAAAAACACTCAGAGGAATAGTGAAACCGTTATCTAATATATATAATTCGCAAGAAAAGGTCAAACACCACAACGCAGGTTATATATAGATACGCCAGAGCAAGCAAGCAAGAAGCAGGCAAACCGTCCCCAAACCGTCAACAAGCTCGCGGTGTCTGCTAAGTCGCTGGTCACGTATCATGAAAAAAAGAGGAGTGGGGGATGGGGTGTGGCAAAATTTGCATTCTTAAATGTGCGTATCTTGAGTTCACGTTTTTGTCAAGTAACTTTAATAGATGGCTAGTTCACGTATTGCTGTCGCCAATATAGTATGTGATTTTTATGACATTTTTTTTGTTTGTGCAAACTTTATGCTGCTTTTCGATGATTTAATGGAGTTCTCATTGTCAACTCCTAACGTCTTCTTGGATTGATTACATTCGTCAGTTCTTTCACACGTTGAAGCGTCGTACTATTCTCACTATCATTAAACAAACTCAACTCCTTTTCATAATAACTATAACTTTAATATCTAAGTAAATATAATACACATAACATGTGAATATATCGCAGCTCGCTATCAGACCAAAATAACACACATCCTATCACTCCAAAGTTCCACTCAAGACTGCCGCACGACTAAAACATACGTCACAACACTGCATAGACAATACGTCACGAATCAGCACAAAAATACGTCATAAAGACAATGGCGGGGAAGAGCGTTCAACAACTAATGAACATAATATCGAGTCGCAACAATTACTAATGAACGCTCATACTCGACACTCATCACATTATTACTGGTTCAATTAAAAAATCAAAATCCAATTGCATTGATTTTTCCCGCTTTTTCTCTTCTCCAAATCTGATTTAACATACATTTTAAACAGACACCGCTGCAGAGACATATTCCCTGTTTGTGAAGTGTCTGGATGCCATGAATAACACTGTATGTGACAAGACTTCCAGTCAATCAGCTGAAAACAGTCTTCACATCGTTGTCATGAAAGCAGCTGTTTCTAAACTAATTATCAACGTAACAACTGGCTCCATGACGATTTGTGAATTCCAGATGTATGGAGGTGACTTAACTTTCATTTAGCCTTTATAAGAGTAAACATAACACTCTAACCACGTGTGACGTGTCCAAACATATATTTTTTTTATCTGTAAAGAAGTTTGGTAGATAGACAGACGTACACTTGTCACCAACTTAACTTTTTTGGGTGGAATTTTTTGTCTTCAGGGAAACGTAATTTCCATCATAGAATATTTGAATGTTAATGTTTTTTTTTTAAATTTTACCCGGACCAGCATTGTTAAAAAAGCATCATTTGTAAGACGTCTAGCAGCTAGGTGGAACCATCAGATTTCTTTTCCCCTATTAGCTGGTAACCTTAATTTTAAATACAAATTATTACGAATTGTGCCGTAAGACATAAGATCGCTTAAAATTTATTAACACCCTTTCAATGATTAACGTGTAAAATGCAATTTCCAGAGTGCCCGCCTCCTTACTACGGCCTCTACTGTAATGAAACGTGCAGTGGCCGATGTGTTGGCAGAAAATTTAATTTTGAAGAAACATGTCATCAATGTGCAGACAAAAATAATAACGATTTATGCCAATCTATGCTTCAACTCGTTCACTGACCCTCACTTTCCTGTCTATCTCTCTGAACTATTGCTTCCTTACATCCCCACAAGACAACTACGCTCTTCCATTGACAACAGAACCCTCTCAAAACTAAGACCATCGGTGAACGCTCCTTCTACTTCCATGGACCTACGTTCTGGAACCAGCTCCCCTTTCATATCCGTCATTGTGAAACTTCGTCCACTTTCAAAAAGTCCCTTAAAACCCATCTGTTTAGGTCCGCCTATGACCTGTGATGCACCCTCCTTGCCCTGCCTCATTTTCTGTCTCGGGTTAATCCTGTAATATAGGCCAAAACGTGCCAAAGTGTCCTCGTTTTATAGCCATTTTAATTGTTTCTATAGTATAGTAGTTACTATCCTAGTGTCTCATTTTTATTTTAATTAGTTTACATGTTTTTAATAAACCGTTCACTAAACTGGAAAAGGCATACTTTTTTTAATTAAATATCGAGCAATTGGGACGACGAGATTTTATTTCATGACATCAATGTTGTCATTTTTCATTCTTCTTTCCTTTGAAAAAAACGGAAAAAATTATTCAACAATCAATTGTGGTTTTGGATGGGGCTGTAAATTTGACCGAATGTATTGTCATCGACTTCGAGTCTATGTGCTACGTTTCAGCATGATAGTTTTATTTTTTTTGTAAAAGATTTGTTTACGTCATCTTACTTAGGGTCGGTTCACATGGTCAAATGTTCCTTCAAACATTTGATGCAATTTGTGTAAGAAGCCTTGTAACAACTTTCAAATCATCATTTGATTAAATTTCGATGGCATGCAATTTATTTTAGTATTATTGAGAAACCTCCGTATCACGTAAACAAACACTGAAACTAAAAAGAAGTTCACCAATATAGGTCGTGTTTACATTGGCTACGGAAAGTTATCACAAAAAAAAAAAACAACAACAAAAAAAACAACCGCCTCCAAATAATAATTATTTTCTCAATTTGGAAAAAAAGATATCCGAAAAAACGTATAAAATAAATTTGTGTAGGGCATTATATAACTGAAATTTATTTTTTTAAATAGGCCTATTACTTTATAAACAATATTCTCTACGGCTAGCATCTGCACAGACTATATCTATAAATTGTTGATAGACAACGGTGCTGACATCAATGTCAGGGAAACAAACATAGGAACCGCACTCGATGGGGCTGTGCGTGGCGATCAAACAGAAACTGTCAAGTTATTGCTTGAGTTGGGAGCTGATGTGAATGTTAGAGATGATTACGGTTGCACGGCCTTACAGAAATCTGCTGCTTTCAGAAGCATGGACACGTGACAACTTCTGCTGGAACATGACGCGGATGTAAACGGGCAAGACAATGACGGAAACACCCCTTTGATGACCCCATGTAAATGGTTTCATAATAGCGTAGAAGTCATCAGGACGTTAGCCCAGGCAGGGAGCAGTGTCAATCATCGAAATAAATCTGGCATGACTGTGTTCATGGTCTTTGCAGAGGAGTCAAGTAACGTGGATAATATTTAAGTTTTATATAATGCTGGCGTAGATATTCACGCTGTAAACTCAGACAGGGGTTGGATGAAAACTGCCTTGTCCATTCTACTTGCAGAAAATTATTTACCTGAACAATTATTGAAATGCGTGGAGGTAGCTGAATTTCTGCTTGACCATGGCGCAACGGCTCGCCATGTGAATCCAGGTATCATTCACCGAGCTTTTGCCAGAAGTCATGAAACATTGGTGCAAAAATTGATCCATGGGGGTCTAGCTCCTCAGGATATTTATTTGGAAAATTATTGCCCTTGGCCAACAGGCATTGTTTCTCCACTGAGTGTGGCTCTGTTTATGAATAATGTCAGACTCGCTCGCCATTTCATTGACATTTGGTACCTAACCCAATCTGATCTCTGTAATCTTTCCAGGAATAGGTCAATCATAAATTTAATGGACAAGAATGGTAACTCTGAGTGCGCATCATTACTGCGAGAGTCACAGCCGCTGCCCTTGACTTTGCTCAGCTTCACCGTTGTGTCCACTTCCGTCGGTGTCGGCCATGACAGAGCGGAAAGAATCAAGGCAACTCAACTTCCGTGTGTGTTGAAAGAACGTTTACTCTTCTGCAAGGAAGGATTTAACCCAGAAAATGAATTTATAGAATCTGACCAGATGCTACATTTTCTGGCCAAAATTGCCCCCATTAATCGCATAGAAAGAGGATATTTTGAGTTTTCCTCAGATTTGGAATATTGGTTTTGATTGAAATGAAAATAATTCCGATAATGATTAACGTATTACTCATTTTGCAGTTTACATGTGTTCCATGGACAAAGCACGAAGTTTATTATAAGCACTACATGTTTACGGCTGTCAGTGGATCAATATGGCAGCATTTTGGATTTTAGATTTATTGCCTTATACTGTCATTTGTTATTCCTTTAACACGCCAGGGTTGTGTATTTTATGTGGATGATTGAATAGTTTGAAAATGACTTTAGAACAGATAAAGATCAATAAAACACATGAATAAACATGATATTTTAGTGGTAAAGAACATACTCAAATGTTTAAAACATAAATACCGGTACAACAAAGTTCATGGATATAGATTATTTATTCAATTCGATACATTCTAGAATGATGTATTAGTCTATCACGTAATGATGACATTGTGCCTATATGTTTAAAAACACATACGAATTGATGGAAACTGTCTCAAGTCTTAACACCCCCAACCCCCCCCCCCCCTCTTTTTTTTGTTGTTGTTGTTTCCAGTATCCTGTCATAGGCGAAATCTAAGTCTGTATGTTACCATTTTGTTGATATTGCTTTGCCTAAAATATTAATCAACAAAATTATGTAGCTTTACTTGATATAATTCGTGAGGGTATCGTATTTTTGATTAAAAAATAAATTTAAACCCACCGCGATCCTTAAAAATTAATATTATCGTCAGGTCAACAAGACGTTAGAGCGATATGGCAGGCAAAACCAAAGCAGTATTTTTTAAAACAAAATCAGAGTCTGGTCTTCTGGTCAAGTCTAACACTTTGAAAGACCATTTGAGTGAACACTGAACGCTGTCTAATTCGCCCTATGGCTTTCATGATATTCGTTTGTCAAGTCATATCAGCTGTTTAGAAAGCTTAGATGATGACTTTGAAAAACAACATATTTTGAGACACAAAATGCAAACTTTGTAGATTGATGTTAATGTAAAGGAAACACCCCCCACCCCCTTATTTTTTTCATAAGTTAAAACGTAAATTATAAAATGTTGACTAGTCAAAACTTAAATTATCAATCATTATCGTCACCATCTTGTAGACGACTTCTAGTGAACGTAAATAGACCATGGGTTGCCAGTCATCTCTGCTATATCTTCTTTTTGCACTTAGAACTTATTCCTTGCTTTGCGGATTAGCTTAGATCGATACTAATTTGTCCTTTGAGATTGCGTGAAAAGGGGGTGTGGTAATAATATAAAAGATATGACCTAGATAGATATAATGTCTTTTTCAATACATTTCAATTAAAGACTTTAGGCTTGCTACTACCAATATTTTCATTAACTTTTGATTGATGGAATTGATCTTTAGTAGTAGGATTGTATGAATTTGGAACTGATCTTTAATAGTAGGATTTTGTGAGTAAATATGATTGGACGTTAAAAACAAACAAATATGTAAGTATAACACATTTTTGTGTTAAGCTCTACTTGTTTCAAAGTTTAATACACTTTTTTTGTGATTTTTTTTTCTCTTAGATAAATAGGCCTACATATTTTTGAGTTAAATACATATGTTTGAGTTAAACACATATTTTCAAGTGTAAAGTATCTATATGTATTAAAAAATAATTTTGTCAATCAATATGTATTTTAAAATTGTGTACTAAATTGATAGTAAGTCGTGTTTTTTATTCATGTATTAGAGTCTTGCATTCTGCACAAACATTTTCGTCAAGTAAATGTTCTCCCTCTTTCTTACTGTCTCCCTCCAACTCTCTCTACCTCCCTTCCTCTACCTCCCTCTCTCTATATGTACCTCTCATTTCCTCTCTCCCTGTAACTCCCTCCCTATCTACCCTTCTCTACCCCCCCTCTCTCTATTCCTTCCTCTCTTTCTCTCCCCTCTCTCTTTCCCCTCTCTCTCCCCCTCCATATCTTTCTCTTTCCACACTCTCTCTTTTCCTCTTCTCAAACTGAGAGCGGAGTAAATTCCTTAACATTTTGAAATCATCCGTTTCTATAAATCAATAATTTTTGACGGGATATGGGCTGGAACAAAAGACCATTAACACGTATTTATAAAAACAAGTATGATAGCAGGGAGTCCCAAAAATAACTCACGCCAAAGAGTAGTGGGGTTTACAAATTTGAACTTTGTTCGTACGTACTACGTGAGAGTTTGGAAAGTGCCAGACTGAGAACCGTTACCGATATGGTAGCCAATTATATTCTTGATGATGCACCCCTCCTATACTATAGTTTGTGTCCATTAGTGCCTTCATGACAGTGAAGAAACATAGAGAAGTTTGTGTGCATTAGTGCCTTCATGACAGTGAAGAAACATAGAGACGTTTGTGTGCATTAGTGCCTTCATGACAGTGAAGAAACATAGAGAAGTTTGTGTGCATTAGTGCCTTCATGACAGTGAAGAAACATAGAGACGTTTGTGTCCGGTAGCGCGCGCACGCACACACACACACAAACACACACAGAGAGAGAGAGAGAGAGAGAGAGAGAGAGAGAGAGAGAGAGAGAGAGAGAGAGAGAGAGAGAGAGAGAGAGAGAGAGAGAGAGCATGGGTTGCAGAAAGAAAAAAACTTGAAAACCTTTGTCAGAACATAAAATCTTGAAGTTTTGCTTTGAAGACTTTTTAGGGCCGGATATAGAAATACTAAGGCCGCAGCAATCTTGTTGAATAATTTCCCCATCATTCCTTTTCTAAAGTGATAATAGGGATTTTTCAACATCTTGTTTTTTTTTTGTTTTTTTTTTTTTAAAGAATATTAATGTAGATTCGTTTCGTTTAGCCAGGTCTCGATTTTCTATTATTTAAAAACCCTTACCAAATTTAATGCCCACCGCACCCTTTGATAGCGCTTCCGCGAATTTCCCAAGCCTTTAAATAATTTCCCCATCATTCCTTTTCTAAAGTGATAATAGGGATTTTTCAACATCTTGTTTTTTTTTTGTTTTTTTTTTTTTTAAAGAATATTAATGTAGATTCGTTTCGTTTAGCCAGGTCTCGATTTTCTATTATTTAAAAACCCTTACCAAATGTAATGCCCACCGCACCCTTTGATAGCGCTTCCGCGAATTTCCCAAGCCTTTCAAGGTCTCACTGGACAACCCCCTTTGAGAACCCCTTATTGAAGCAGAGAAAAACAATCAAAGCAACATTTTAAGCTGTTGTTCAAAAATGCCTCTAAAGAAGTTAATTGAGGGACAATTACTAAGCTAGAGGAATACTTTAGATTTACCCCTTTTCGTGCCCTTGAATTTCACTTTTTTTGTCTAAAATTGTTAAAAAACCTAATCTTAAATTACAACAAAAACTCTATACATGATATTCATATATTTTACATTACAGGAATTCGATATATATTGATATCTGCATAAAAAATGTAAACACATTTTGCCTTTTAAATAAAAAAATATACATCATCCGAAAATCGTATAACAAAGAATTCTTTAATCGAAAGAAGTTTCTCGCAATCATTTTTCTATTACAGACTTGTGTGTCTTTTTTTTTTCTCATAAAAATTTTCGCAAAGTAAAAACAACAGTATATTTTAGTTTTTTAAAAAGAAAAGAGTAACTCATCTCCATTTTTTAAAATTAAATTTTTAAGTGTGTAAAATGATTGGGTTTTGATATTCATGAGTATACTTATATACAGGTACCCACGTTTTGTTTTAGGCCATTGATTGTATTAATTGTTAAATATATGTTTATTTGTAAAAAGAGAACGTAACATCTTTTTTGTCACAAAGGAAACACCACAGGATTTAAATATATTGTCATCCACGTAAAAATGTACACATCCTAATTACTACCTCCGATATGTACCGTATATGTACCCAAGGAGATTAATTATGTATCAAATTTCATTCATTTATTTTGAGACTTATCGTGTGCTGCCCGGGGCAAAATAACCACACCCCCTCAAGATGTTTTAATTAAAATTAATACAATCTTCCACCGGATTGTAATCCCTTCCATACCCAAACTAACATGTTTTGCACGTCATATGGTTTTTTTTTTTGATTTGGATAAGCTTAAGTGGATTAGTGAATGCTATTTGGATATGCAGTTTCGCTGCGCTGATTGACTTAAACAGCATTTTCTTATTAGAATTATATTTAAAGGTTAGTTTTTATTACGTTATTAATTTAAATAAAAGTATATATAATAATGAAAGTATAAAGATAGACCCAGAGATCCTTAATGTCCCTCCATCAACAGACAATGATAACTAACCTATTCTCCGCGCAGAAGTAGAAGCAGCAGTCCAAGCACTCCAAACAGGAAAGGCCGCAGGAGTGGATAATATCCCTGCAGAGTTGGTGAAACAAGGAGGAGAAGCAATGATAAGTGCCCTATTCAATATTTGTAGCAACATCTGGCTTACAGGAGAATGGCCCAAACCATGGACCCAATCGCTCATCGTCACCCTCCCCAAAAAAGGTAACCTACAGCTATGCCAAAACTATCACACCATTAGCCTAATAAGCCATCCATGCTGAAGATCATATTGAACCGACTAAAACCATTTGCCGACAGAATCATTGCTGAAGAACAGGCGGGCTTCAGACAAGGACGGGGCACTACTAAACCTCCGAGATTCTAAACCTCCGAATACTATGTGAGAAATATGCTCAACACCAACAAAATCTATATCACGTCTTTGTTGACTTCAAGAAAGCATTCGACAGGATTTGGCATGCTGCTTTATGGGCCACCATGAGGCACTACAATATCAATACAAACCTCACCAGAATAATATGCAACCTCTATGATAAGGTCACCAGTGCTGTCTTCATCAACAACAACATCGGAGAATGGTTCAAGACCATGGTTGGAATACGACAAGGCTGCCTGTATATCCCCACACTCTTTAACATCTTCCTATAGAAAATTATGTCATATGCTCTGGAAGCGCATGAAGGGGCAGTCAGCAATGGTGGCAGAACAATCACCAACCTACGCTTTGCGGACGACATTAGACGTGCTGGCTGGGAACGAAGAAGAGCTAGCCGACCTGGTAAAGCGTCTCGATAAGACCTCGTCGTCCTACGGCATGCTAATCAGTGCTGAAAAGACAAAACTGATGACAAATAATACCGCAGGCATCACCACTGAAATTAAGGTCGGGGAGGAAAGATTAGAGACTGTCGACCGCTTCAAATACCTAGGAGCAATAGTCTCAGAAGAAGGCTCCAAGCCCGAACTGATGTCCAGGATTGCGCAGACTACAACAGCACTAAAAAAGCTCAAGAAAATATGGAATGACAAAAATATAGCCCCCAGCACCAAAATCAGGCTGATGCGCTCATTAGTCCTCTCCATTTTCCTGTATGCCTGCGAATCCTGGACATTAACAGCCGATCTTGAAAGGAAAATAAAGGCGATGGAGATGAGATGCTTCAGAAGCATTTTTGGCATCTGCTATAGGGACCATATCTCCAATGATACAGTGAAAGAAAGGGTTCGTCAGGCAATTGGGGAGTACGATGACCTACTGGTGACTGTGAAAAAACGCAAACTACAATGGTACGGTCACGTTACAAGGAAACAAGGACTTGCCAAAGAAATATTGCAGGTCACCACAAGAGGAGGGAGTAGAAGAGGAAGACAAAGAAAAAGGTGGGAGGATAACATCAAAGAGTGGACAGGACTAACACTGGGCGATGCAGTGCGTATTGCTGAAGACAGAGAGGAATGGAGGAGGATGGTTCACATGTCATCTGTGGCGCCCCAACGGTCCAAGGACTAAGGGACATGAGGATGAGGAGGTAATGATAATTGCTTATTTATTTATCTTTATGGTGTAAATAATCGTGTTCTTCTTCCCACCTGACCATTGTTTTATGTTGTGATTTATCTTCAAGTACATGGTTGCATAATCTATCACTGGACTTGATAAAGCTCAAATCATTATTGCTTGAATCACTTGACAAATAAATATGATTTTGAAAAAGATGTATTGAAAATCAAGATTCACATCTTCATTTTTTTAAAAAGTTCATCCCATTTATTCTATAATTCTATACCAACTTTTCTCAAGATTTCAAACAATCCTATCTAAACACTGGAAGCACAAACTCTATTCGTCAACCCCTTTCCCCACCCTCTGTCGAGTATGGGCGTTCATTCGTAGTTGTTGCGTCTGAATATTATGTTCATTAGTCTCTAACAGTCACAGTAGATGATAAATCAGCAATCATAAATCTGCTCTCACTGGTATATTTCAAATATTTAGTTTATTATTGGGGATGTCATTATTTTTGTAGGGAGATTTTTTTTAAAGTCTCAAGTACTTTTTTTGGTATAGAACTAGTTGTCTCCCCCTTCCTTAGATCTGTCACTCTGTAATTATTTTAGAAATGAAGGCTTTAACTTTAAGCTTTATTATTCTCCTATCATTTGAGTAAAGGTTCTTTCTTCTACAAAATGTCTTTTAAATGTCTATTTAAAATGTATTTCTTATTAATATATTTTACAAAGAAAGTTTTTGGTTTTGAATCAGCTTTAACTTAAAGTCCATTAAATAAGTTTACTGATCAGGGGAAACATATTTTTGCACTGAATTGTTTCAGGATGTCAAATGTTCTGATGAGACTCTGCAGCAAGTACTTCACACTAGAGACCGACCGAAAGTGATTTTCTGATTTCGGCCGAAGCCTAAAATAGGCCGAAATTTTAAAATGACTTTCGGCCGAAACCGAAAAAATGCCGAAAGTTTAAAAATGACTTTCGGTCGAAACCGAAAAAAGGCCGAAAGTTAAAAATGAATTTCGGCCGAAACCGAAACCAAAAATGAACTGTTAAGATATTTTGAAATTCGTTCCCGCATACATCGAAAATGATTTGGGAAAGTATAAATATTTACATTCTTTTTATAAAAAATTAGATAATCGTGAATATTAATAAATATACATCTAATATAGGGGTCTCAAACTCGCGGCCCGCGAGCCATTTGTGACCCGCAAGACGATATTTTGCAGCCCGCTTCATGACAGAAAAGTTTAGTATAAATTCGCTGGCCCGTTTTCCCCATTATCATAGCTATAACGTGACTCTCCGCGACGGTTTCAGTCGAATCCCACCGACTAGTCTAATGCTGATTCTTTTTTTTTTAATGTTGCTATATATTTTTGTATGCAACAGTGAGTAGGTGGAATGAAAGTGAATCCTAGTTCTTGAGAACCCTTAATGATTTTATTGTTATTTATAAAGGTTGAGCAGATTGTAACAGTTGTAATCGCTTTTTTGTGGAGTACTTGATGCGGCCCACTCTCATTCAGACACTACCTCCTGCGCCCCCCCCCCCCCCCCCTGGTTATTTGATTTTGNGTCTACCTATTAAAAAAAAAAAACTTGGGAAGTCTGTCGAGGGCATTGCGAGAAAAAATTGGGAAAAAATGGGGGGGGGGGGGGGGGGGGCTGGGAATTAACGCAAAATACTATTTTTTTAAACCGGGTCTCTAAAAATTGTGGTACTGAAAGATCGCTTAATTTGTTTTTAAAGATCGTTTAGTTCAGTGCTACTCAAAGTGGTGGTCCGGTGCCGGTCCGTGGGCCATCATCCGCCGGTCCGGAGAGCATGAATATTGAGGTTTAAATAGAAAGAAAATTATGTAATTCATAAATCTGGCACCGATCCCTGGTGCAGTTTCGAAACTTGTCCACCGGTCCGTGAAACTTAAAAGTTTGGGAAACTCTGGTTTAGTTGGTTGTTATTGATCGGTTAGTTTGTTCTGAAAGATCGGTGAGTTTGTTCATAAAGATCGCTTAGTTCGTTTTAAAATATCGCTAAGTTTAATCTTAAAGATCGCTTAATTTGTACTTAAAGATCGCTTAATTTATTGTTAAGATCGCTTAGTTTGTTGCTAGAGATTGTTTAGTTTGTTACTTAAAGATAGCTTAGTTTGTTGTCAAAGATCGTTTAGTTTGTTGTTAAAGATCGTTTAGTTTGTTGTTAAAGATCGCTTGGTTTGTTGTTAAACATCGTTTAGTTTGTTCTTAAAGATTGCTTTATTTGTTCTTAAAGATCGTCCAGTTTTTGTTAATGATCGCTTTATTTTTTCTTAAAGATTGGTTAGTTTGTTCATAAAGATTGCCTGGTTTGTTGTTAAAGATCGTTTAGTTTGTTCTTAAAGATCGCTTAGTTTGTTGTTAAAGATCGTCCAGTTTTTGTTAATGATCGCTGTATTTGTTCTTACAGATCGTTTAGTTTGTTCATAAAGATCGCCTGATTTGTTGTTAATGATCGCTTAGTTTGTTGTTAAAGATCGCTTAGTTTTTTTTTTCATAAAGATTGATTAGTTTGCTCTTAAAGATCTTTTAGTTTGTTCCTAAAGAACATTTAGTTTTCTGTTAAAGATCGCTTAGTTTATTCTTATAAATCATTTAGTTTACTATTAAAGATCACTTGTTCTGTTCTTAAAGATCATTTAGTTCAGTCTTAAAAATCGTTAAGTTTGTTCTTTAAGATCGTTTAGTTTGTTCTTAAATGTCCCTTAGTTTGTTGTTAAATATAGTTTAGTTTGTTGTTAAATGTCCCTTAGTTTGTTGTTAAATATAGTTTAGTTTGTTCTCAAAGATCGCTTAATTTGTTCTTAAATGTCGCTTAGTTTGTTGTTAAATATCGCTTTCGCCGAGTATTAAATGACTGAAAACCTGAGTCAATTTCGGCCGAAACCGAAGAAAAACCGAAAGTTAACTTTTCTCTTTTGGCCGAAACCGAAATTAAGCCGAAAGTTAACTCTTCAGTTTCGGCCGAAACCGAAACTTGGCCGAAAGTGATAAAATGGCCACTTTCGGCGCAGAAGCCGAAGCCGAAATTCGGTCGCTCTCTACTTCACACAGTAGTGAAACGACTTCATCAAGCAACCAACCCTGTTAAATGCCATTTGATCTGAAGAATCCTTATGTTTGAGATATAAATGCATCTCAAATATGAATAAAGAAATTCTTCATGTAGACTAAAATTATGAAGAATTTTGTTATTACTATGCTGTTTATAGCATAAGCTATAAATAGTTATGAGAAATTGATATGATTAGGTTTTTGAGACTAGCCATTAAATGACTAAAATTGATTTTTTTCTCACTGTTTAAAAATCTTTGTTGATTATGCATGTGATAAGTTGCATCTTAAAATGAACATAGTATTATGCAAATGTTGACGTCCAAACAGAGACATTTGATCAGATTTTTTTACCAGAAGGATTTAAGATTGATTCGTCTCCCATGAAAGGGTTTTAATAGCATTAACTGTCACGCTTGTATTAGATTTACAGAAACATCCTATTTTCCTCAGCACCCCACATACATTTTTGGACACAATCTTTTCAAATAATCTCAGTTCCCCCCAATTAATGCCTCTCAATTCCCCTCCAAACTAATAACTCTCACTGGCAAGATTAAATCCATTTTCTCTATGTTCTTTACATTTAAATCAATAAATGTTTGTAAACACACGCTTAAGGAATCAACAAATTTAATCATCTTTTTATCAATTATATACATCATTTTGTAGTTATATTACAAAAATCAGAAGCTTGCCACTGAAATGTACATGACACCTATCATATAAAAGGGCATATCAGTGACATTTCAGCATCACAAACTGTAATGGGGGTGTTATAAAAAATTATTCGCTTAAATAAATATGCTATTCAATAAAACCTAAATTTCTATAGACGTTTGTTTATTATTTATGAAATGAATGATCATATTGAACACATCTGGGTGGTTTTCATTATTGGAAAGTAACCAAATTATATTTACAGCTGTGCACTGCAAAATAGTACTTTTTTTAAATCGATGTTCTTGAGTTACTGTTACTTCTATTCACACAAAATAGTACTGTCTTGAGGTGATGTTCATAAAATAGCTTTAGAGTCAAAGAATTGTCAAGTCAAACTATGGTCTCTTTCAAGACTTTCTCTCTACTTGCATTTCCATCTTGTGGAGTGAGATCGTGTTGTTTTCACATGTGACATTTTAAGACTTTCTCATGCAGTGTTCACCTGGTAAAGGACTGGAAAAAATACTGGGTGGGAGACGGGTTGACACTGTTGCTGGTTGACCATGTTGAGTGAATGGGTGGGTGAGCTCAGATCTATGTGTAGTTTTATGCCTCAGTAAATAGTTAAGTCATGTTAACCAGGATTTAGTAAACATTTGATTTATTTAAAAAAGTAAGTACCGGTAATTCTACTTTTATGGATAATTTAAATATTACTATTTAATACTAAACAGAAGAAAATAAAAACAGTTTTTTTTTATAAAGTTAACTAAAAAAAAAAAAAGACTTTCTATCAAAGACGAGTTAAATTGCACTAAAAAGTATTTTAAAAAATTGAAGATTTCGTAAAATGTGGTATGCAAAGAATTGTGCAGAAAATTAAATTTAAGAAAAAAATGTTTATATAAGTGTAACTTCAATTTTTAAGATATTTTAAATTATTTTTTTTACTTTTTAATGCTTTTAACTCATTAAAATATTTTCTTGACTCATTGCATTTGCTTATTAAATTAACTCATTCACTTTACATTGAATATTTTATCCTGGATAATAATATTCAATTTATTACACATTTTAAAAATAGCACCAACAATTTCCTTTCATGATATGTTATATCAAAAAAACAATGGAGCTGCACATTCTATAATTCATCACTACAACCATATAACCAAAGCATGACATTCAAATAATAAGCCAACAATAATACTTATCTGGCCAGTTAAATTGTATGCTGTGCAGCTAGCAACAAAATCTGAACTACAACCTATATAGCATTATAAGAATGTCATTACAAACTTGTGTGAATCACTATGCAAGATCAAATGCAAGTTCTCTGTAGATGAACAGAATAAGGCCTAATTGAATAAAAGAAATGGTTGATCCTACTCTAGAGGTAATGAAATATACTTCAGAAATATTCGATGAATATAGACTGTAACTGAAGACTATAGTCTTTAGTGGGGAAATTTGACTAGGACCCAGTAAAGACAGAAACACATTTTCTCTGGCCTCTTGACCCACAGCCGACATATGGAGTCATCAATGTAAATCCTGACTATCAAGCTTAGTGTTAGTAGTTAAGTCTTTATATTGTTCTGAGTAACAATCAATTAACTGTCTAACAGGAAGCTGGGTTCAAAATCAATTGATCAGAAGTTTTTCTTTAATTACTTGTGCTTACATTAATGAAGCTATTTTGGGAAGATGTACTGGTCGTTGGAATAGGGCTGCAGATATGAACATATTAAATTTATTATCACTTATTAAAAATAAGACTAGCACATTTATAATATGCTTGTAAATCTAATCAACACTTTTCAATATGTTTAAGACTTTGATCGAAGATAAGACCTTATAACTTGAGATCATACGGGACATGTCATTAACTTTTGTACGCTTTTTTCAACAGGTCACATATTCAGTGATGTGACCAGATTGTTTTAATATCTATTTCTAAATAAAAATGATTTTTATTGATAACTACAATGTTGTCTACACTAACATTACCAAAATTTCATTAATATATAATTTCATACAACAAGAAAGTTGGAAACAAAATCTGTTTTAAGTGCAAACAACTGTCCAAAACAATTACAAATAAATGAATGGCTAATAAAAAGAAAAAATTGAGGAACCTTTACTAACAATGAAAGAAACAGAACATTTAGAGTTTACCGTTCATTCAGTAGACCTGAGCTTTCAGCTGCTTCAGTTCATTTTTTAGTATCTCATATTGTGTATTTCAGAATGGATTTATTCTCAGTAAAAAAAAACAAATTCATCTGTACTTAACATGCAGTCTAACTTTAAGGTTAATTTTTGCATTAGACCCTCGACAAGACTTGCAGGCAACTTCTTAAAATTAAACTGTCCAATATCATATCAAGTCAGTGTAGATAAAATTAATGGATATAAAAAAGTTGCTTGCATATTTATCCAAAACTCTCATTAACTTATTATTGAAATTCAATGGATGAAATAATTTACACATAAAAACTACAAAATAAATGAAATTTAAAGTTAGCCCAGATAAAATAATGAACATTAATACCTTACCAAGAGCGTGATAAAGTGGCTGATTCAAATCCTTTACACTTACTGTTATTTTCTTTACGAAAATGTTTCTCAAATCACTTTTCTTGGCAGGAACTTTACACTGTGGGCAGCAGTGAGCTTGTTCCACCCATTTAAAGATACAGGTGTCAGATACAATATTGCATGACATCACAAATAAATTAAAGGTAGCACACATTTGTGCTATTCTACTAGCAGCAGCACACATTTTTGCTGTTCTACTGACATATAGCACACATTTTTGTTCTTCTACTGGCAGTGCAATGTGGATAGCACATAATTGTTGCAATACAATGTGGATAGCACAATCAAGTGTTGCTGCCTGATAATACTCTCTGTGTACAGGTTATTATCTACCATTTCATTTACTTAAAGCATTTACAATTCCTTCCTTACTTCCTTCCTTACTTCCATAGCAGTAAAATATGGATAGCACATAATTCCATAGCAGTCCAATGTGGATAGCACATATCTCAATAGCATATATTATTGCTTCACATTAACTTCAAATATGTATACAGCCATAAACTTTTCAAGGTACATAACTGAAATTAAGTACCAGTACTTTGTTATATTATCATTCAATATAAACAAGTCACCAAATTTTCAACAACACAAACCTTCAATTACATCTTGAATTATTCTATTTAACCTTTGTTGAGCCAGCTTACCTTAGTCCAAACAGATGACCACATTTCAAGCAAGTCACTCTATGTTCTCCGCCAGTAGACCAAGGTTGCAAACACACTGAGCAACTCTGAAATTCAGACAAAATGGCATTGGATGGCAACAATCTCATGTCATGTAACTATCTCTTCAAATTTTTTCATCAACTCCCAGATTATTACTATTCTTTAATTTAAGTTAATTTGTAGCCCATTAAGATTACTTTCCCGTGATATCTGAGAGATAAAATAAAGAAGTCCAAATCCCAATTTAACATAATGATATGACAGAGTTAATTAATAAATTATCAGAATGATTCTCTTTTTTTTAAAAAAAGAAATTAGAAATAGAACAAAAAATTATTTGAATTTTCTAAGAAAGAGAACGTTTTTAAAATTTTAAGCTAGGGGAAATTGTATAAAATAAAAATAATTACAAATCAGTGGAAACTCTTATTAGTTAATAGAACCTTTCATATTATTACGAAATTTATTTGATACATTTGATTCTAATACTTTTTTATATTTTCGCTTCACTTACATCTTCCTCATTATCATGTTCATCCTTTTCATCTTTTATTATTTTAGAGTAATTGAAGTAACTATCTTCTACACTTCTTTTTCTTTTCTTTCGTCTCTGTGATGTGTAAGGTGCCTAAGAAAATACACAAATATAGAAGTAATATGAAACCTTCACGGATATTTGGAGTTTCTACAACATAATTTTAGTGTTATGGAATTGTTAGGCACTTACATGAATTGGAGATCTTATTAATTTCATCTCCAGTAAGGCATAAAGAGATCTGTGAACTGCTTTTAAAACTGTCACAAGGTTGTCATCTTGAAATTTCTCTTCAAGTACTTTGGGATCAAAAGAAGTAAATTATCTAGAAATTGAATAAAAAGTGGAACAAATCTTTATTTTCATCAGTAATGATTTCAGGCAGTATATCCCTGGATGTGGTACTAGTACCAGGAATGTGTTGAGCAGTTGAAAGACCAGTGTTGAGAACTGGCTGATGGTTTCCAGCATTGGGAGGTCCTTCACTTCTTATAAGCTCCTCTGCATTGTTGTTTTGACCATAGGGCAATGAATTCTCAAGGAGTTCATGAGAAAAATGCATGAGCAGTTTATCAAATATGACTCTTTCTTGGTCAAAATGTGGGCAACCAAGAGAAAATATCCTTTCTGCAGTTAATCTTGACATTAATGTTGACACAATCCTCAGCAGTTCATCCATTTCACTTTCATGAAAGACATCACTTGCTATGACATGAGCAGAAAATGTCAGAAGCTGGTTCAGATGTGTATGGTTCTGGCTGACATTTTGTCTCTGCTTCTGACAACAAATGCTTAGCTCACTCACACGGTGTTGTCTATAATTTAAGTCAATGTTTGAACAACTCAATGTTTGAACAACTCAATGTTTGAACAACTCAATGTTTGAACAACTTAATGTTTGAACAACTCAATGTTTGAACAACTTAATGTTTGAACAACTCAATGTTTGAACAACTCAGTGTTTGAACAGCTTAATGTTTGAACAACTCAATCTTTGATCAACATAATGTTTGAAAACTCAATGTTTGAACAACGCAATGTTTAAACAACTTAATGTTTGAACAACTCAATCTTTGAACAACATAATGTTTGAAAGCTCAATGTTTGAAAACTCAATGCTTGAACAACTCAATGTTTGAACAACTCAATGTTTGAAGAACTCAATGTTTAAACAAGACAATGTACATTTATTTTGTCCTTGCCATTTGCAATGTGTATGTACCCCGTCTTTGTTCTATATTTGTTCATGCCAGTTGTAGAGACCATAACAACCCACTCAACCCTCGCCACACCTTCATCTATTTGTAGAGACCCTAACATCCTCACCCCAAGGGCCCCATCCTAGGCTTGTTGGAGAGACCCAAACAATGGCTAAACTGAAATTGGGGGCAAGGGAGAGATTATTGTTTTTTTTTACCAGCCAGGGAAACTCCTGGGTAAATCGCTCAAATTTTCTAAAACATCAGTCGTTAGTGAGTTACCGACCTGTTGAGCTAGTCCCCATTTTCATAACATAAATTAGATGTGTTCCACCATTGAGTGGCTGGGGGGGGGGGGGTTGCGGGTTCTTTGATCAATATTTTATTCTTAAAAGCAATTTTGTCCTCCTTTAAACTACAAATTAATGTTTCGTGATTATTTTTTTAGATTTTATTGAAAACAATAAAGGGAGGTGATTCCTTATTCAATCTATTGAAATAAATGTACTGGATGGCCTTCCCTTAATAATATTGCTGTCATGTCTGTAGTTTTATCCCCCCCCTCCCACGTGAAAGTACGAGTGCTACGTGTCTTTCGCTGGCCTTGGGAGGGGGGGGGGGCTGTGGTCCTACTAAGTCTGACCTTGCTCTGATGTATATCATACTGAACTCCCTAATCCACACACCTGTTAGTTTGAATATCTACTCCACACTAATACGCACATTACTTGATTTTTATATCTAGTGTTTTCAAGTTCATTATTTAACTCTTTAAACAGGGATGTGTTGTTTGTTGTCAGGGAGTGGGGAAGCATTTACATCAATGAAGGCAACACTTTCATAAACTCAAATTATTGGTGAAAAGGGAAGAGAAGCCCTGAGCGTCGTAGTAGTAATAATGTAGTAGTATTAGACGTTTAGGCTATATACTATTAAACTAACTATAACTGATTTTTTTTTTTTTTAGGCCTAGTAATAGTACTAGTTATAGAAGGTGGAAGCAAGCTTAATTAAAATTGTTAGTACAGAACTGATTTCTGTATTCAAGAATTACATTGCAAAAAAAAAAATTAAGAGATTGATTCATTTGATTTAAATTGTACAGGAGTGTGTAATCCATAATCCAGCCTTTCAATACAATAGGCCTACCTAGTCCAAGTGTAAAATACATAATCTATTATAGACTTTGCCTTTGCATTTCATTGAACTGATGAGTTACTCAATTTGACTGCAACATTCAGATTACAGAACGTTAATTCTCTCATATAGATTGTTATCGAGAGCTACGTCGGATTGTCATGTACGGGGATATGACAATGCAGTCAACCTGGTAGGAAAATAAGAAGGTGCACAAGCAAGAATACTTGAGCAATGTCCAACAGCTATATTTTCAACATGTGGATACCACACACTTAATTTGAGTGAAACTGATGTAGCAGAATGCATTTGTAAAACCATAACATATTTTAGAACTATACAAAATGTTTTCAACTTGTTTAGGGGTCTTTAGCAAATTACGTCATTGAAACATGAACTTTTCAGATGCCCTTCCCCCTGTCACGTCACACCTAAAAAAAAAAAAGTCAAAATGTACATACAATTTTCATAACTGAAATAAGATTTTCTTTTATTCTTTAAAAATGTTTCCCATAATGGATTAAGATGTACCTGAAGAATTATTAGAAAAACTGTGACGTAAAATGCAAAACAGCAAAGTCCTCCCGTGCCGAATGTAAAGTGGCCACAATACAATTTGCGTCATTTTTCGATACGCACAGAAGGTCCCGCGACGACTGAGTTTCACGGTACCTATAATACCAGATGAAATTTCGAACTCAAATTACTGTTTTTTCAAATTATTTCAATAAAGATTTGTCAAAATTAGATAATTTTAGATTTTAATTTTTTTTATTTTTTGAAGCCACCCCCTTGTCCCAAGTGTCAAAAATTATCGCCCCCACCCCCCTTTCCTCCGAGCATGAAATAATTTGCGATCGACCCCTTACTGTCAGGAAACATTCCTTTCCATTTTATAATTATTGACATTTGCATAGAAAACCGCTTTTAAGACATTTTTTTTTTTTTAAAAACGCTTTATAGTTTATGTTCTTGGAAAATATTTTGACCAAATCTTGGGAATTGAAAAAAAATTGAAAGGCAGCCTACGTCATTGGCCAAGATTCCATCCATGCAGGGCTACCACACCTTGGGAAATTTCCCAAGATCTTGGGAATTCACGACCCCCCTTGGGATCTGGGGAATAATTTTGAAAATCAGTCAAAACCTTGGGAAATCTTAACTGGGGGGGGGGGGGGGGGGGGGTGTTTTTTTTTTTTTTGAAAAAAAAAAAAAAAAAAAATTAAAAAAAAAAAAAAAAAAAAAAAAAAAAAAAAAAAAATATTTAAAAAAAAAAAAAAAAAA
>CAXITT010000141.1:350325-375542 GCA_964033795.1 Lymnaea stagnalis
CCCCCCCCCCCCCCATCAAATCTGTCATAGGCATCCTCAGCGCGAACATAATACGTAATAGTTAGATGGCCCGTTGTTTTACGTTGACAAGGTGGGGGTATAAATATTTTATAAAACTTTTTAATGTTTATTTTGCGTACCAGATATGTTATATATGAATGTCCCATTTCACTGACAGCTTTGGCGTTCGAATTTGGCTACATTGACGGGTGTGCACGTTACCTGATTTTAATGTTACCATTAATGGAATCAGCGATCCTTTTTATTTTCGGTCCCCTAGTTTAGTTTACTTAGTGAGTATTTAACGATATGGCCTCGACAAAAAGAAATGCACGCTAAACCGATGATGAAGAAGAAACTTCTACTTCTACCGATAAACATCAGCTTCAACAAAATATAAAGAAAGTTGATAGTCTTGCTTGAATATGAGACACAATTTACTGTGTTGAGGTTTTCATAGAAGGGTCCATCATACGCGCACTGGACATTCTGCAAGTCGGACTTTTCAGTAGCAATCAGAGGCAAAATGAGTGGTGTGGATTTAGGAGATAGTGTGTATGGTGCTGGTCTAAATATTTAAATCTATACAATCAACTCCGCCACCTACATTTTCGTAATGTCAGTTTGGGGGCTGTGGAGGGGGGGGGGAGGATATTTCTCTGCAGAAAGTACATGAGGTATTTAAAAATACTACAGTATTCATCCCAAAACTCTGAAAATCCTAAAATAGCACATTTATATTTCGAATGCTGCAAAATACCAGATAATGTTTAGCAGAAATTACCGTCGTGATGTCAAGATGCATTTTCACAAATGATCTCGCTAGCTATACCTAAACTCAGTAGTAGAGAAATTGCAGTAATATTTAGTCCACCGAATGGTAAGGCCACGTGTTACGAATAATTCGGTGGGCTAAGCCAGTGGGTCTAAAATTTTCTTTTCCCTGCGCCTATGCCACACTACGTTTTCACCAGGCTCCCTGTGTCGAATTCTAACATGTACAATTCGAATACACAAATAAAATAAGGCTAGGATAAAAATAAATATAACGTGTATGTAGGTCACTGAGCGCCATCTGGAACTGCAAACAGCAATTGCTTAGTGAGTTACTGTTTGCACCACGACCTAAAGTTATCCCATCGGTTTAAAAGTGAAAATAAAATAATGAATTTTTAAAAATATTTGCAAAGCCCTGATGAGGAAGCCGCAGCCACCCCCTTGCCCAAGGGCAACGAGCACCCAGGGCGATGTGGCGTTTATTCTGGGAACCACTGGGCTGGCCGAATCACCAGTGGTGAAAACCCGTGTCACATTTTGTTGCCTGTAACATAATAATATTGTAATATACAATGGATTTTGTTAAGTTTATATGGGGGGGTGTCCCAATTTGCTACTTCATTCTTATTTTTAATACCTGGTACATTTTATTTTATGCTCATCTGACGTCAAGTTTGAACAACGTTCAATTTCACCAGTGACTTTATTTTGACCTGTGACAGACTGGGATAATGTGATCAGCTCGTTAACCCAAATATTATTGATATCTATTAGCCGATACACGTCTGCAAAACAAAGTGACCGCAGTTAACGGCTAACGTCAGTCATCTACTGTTTACCTACAGTTCCATATTTTGACGCCAGCTTAACTCGATTCCACTGAACACGCTATAGGAGTAGTTATTGTATACATTATATATAATGTATTTTTATTTATTTACTATCAAAATACTAGATTGTACGATTTTGAGACGATATTGTACAATTTTAGGAGTTTGGGGGTAAACAGGTCTGGTGCAATCAAAAATAAATTTGACGAAAATTTGAATGTGTGAACCGGAAAAATGGTTTGACCAAATTTCCGTTAAAGCAAATTGCCGTCGATCAATTTAACGTCAATGAAATTTCTTTGGATCAAATTTCCGGTAACCATTTAGTCATATTTCTCTTTGAAGCCTTAAGAATTTTAAGAGATATTTTTAAAAAAAATAATTTTTCCAGCATCCATTGACATGACCATACTTGACAATGTTAAATGTACCTGTTGTGGACGTCAGCTTGACTTATATAAAAGTAATTCCCTACGCAAACATCCAGAGTTAGATGTTGTTATCTGCAAGGTTGGTATTTAGGAAAGAATAAATTAAGCTTTGAAGTGAAGAACTTGTATAACTAAATTCAAATTCTATATCACATGCTCAAGGGTTCTAAAGTCTTTTTAAAAAAAAATTTAAACCCTTTTAAAAAAAAAACATTAATTTATTCTCTATTGGCAGGCTATTTTTTTTATCCATATTTTAAACCTTGAGCATTTGAGAATTTTTTAAGGTAAAGGAAATGAATGAGCATCACATGATGCATCTTAGATTGTCTTAGCTGAATAATGTCCCTTATTCATCTTTTTCTTTTATAAAGATTTTAATAATATATTATTGATTTTAATAATTTTTGACAAAGTTAAATGTGAGCAAATTAACTTATACTGTAAAATTTGGACAGCATTGTCATAGGTTCTTATGCAGTGGAGGAATTTCCAAAGATAAAGATGGCAATGATGGGCAATGTCGATGGTGCGGAGGGCCATCGAGAATTCTGATATGTGAGGAGGATGGGTGTGGCAGGGCATTCTGCAAAGGCTGTATCATATACAATTTCGGCAAATTTGAATATTCTAAGATAAGTGAGTTTTTTTAATTTCATTTCTCTTTCAGTGCTTTCATATTTTAAATGGAAATATTTTATATACCGGTAAATTATTAATTCAAGTTTTATTATCCTAGCATCTTACCGGTATGTGATGTTAGTGTGACATGTGAAATTATTAAATCAGAAGGGTTAAAAATATTTGTAAGGATTACAAAAAACGTGGATTCCTAAGGGATTTAATTTTTTTGTGGGGTGTGTTTTAAATGGAAGGACTATACTCATATTTTTTCCTCAATCATTTCTTTCTGCAGGCTGTCAGCATGGTATTATTTAGTAATAGAAAACAATTGAAGTTAATATTAATTTATATTTTTATCATAAGATGGACTCAATATTTTTTAATTAGATAAAGTAAGTAAAGCTCTTACTTATGCAAACTTTTAAAAGTTTCTATGTCTAAGATGTATTATTTTATCTTCAGACAGTCAACCCAAATGGAAGTGCTATTTTTGCGAAAAGAATCCACTTGTAGGTTTGCAAGAGAAATACAGGAAAATAGAAGACACCCTCAAGGCTATTCAGGGTGAGAAAAATGAAAAATCAGCAGCTACCAGCAATGGTACTGTTAAATCTCATAATTCTGCGTCTGAAACTGCTCCTAATATTGAGTCAACAGGAAGTTGCATCAAAAGGGGCCATTTCCTTCAATCAAAAATCAAATTTAGATTTAACAAATCTCTCAGAAAATTCAGAATTAACACAAAATTTACCAGAAATATTCATAAAACTAGAAAAAACAACCATTGGAATTGAAAAAAATTTGAATTTTTACAACAAAGGAGTCTTACAGGAGTCTTTGCTTTTTTGCCAAAAGAAATATATTAAATTTTTAAACATGATCCCATTAAGATCTAAATCTACTGACAATAAAAGTTCAGCTCAGAATTTAGAAGTAAATGTTGACTTTAATGACCTGAAGGTTGTAATTGAAAAGGTACTTAAAGCAACCGTTATAATGAGAGAAAGTTTGAAATCCCTTTATACAAAATACCTTACGTATAAAGTGGATCTTTAAGCAAAAAATCTTGTCTTTGGAGAGGCTGTTAACTTATTGTTACAGATGTATGCTCCTTTTTTGAACATTTTCATTTCACATTGTGAATCATTTGGGATCTCAGCCCAGAATTGTAGCACACAACATCAAGATGGTTTAAATAGCAACGTCAAAAGCAGCAATCAATTTATTTGTACAAGTTTGAATACCTCAAGATCTGGACGTGACTCAGACAAGAGAGTTAATTCAGAAAAGAAAACTAAACAAAAATGTTTTAAATACTTTTTTAATCCCAACCTCTAACTTCTGGTATCCAGGTACCAATTGTCGCAGCATTTTAAATGTTGGAGGATATAGAGTTAAAATTTGTTTTTCTGGATTTAAACACTAAAATAAATAATACATTTAAAGTGACTGACCTTTGAATTAGCAATTATTAACTGTATTTTTAAAAAAGTAATTTTTTTTAGTGTGTGTAAAGAAGTGGTTGTTCATTACCAGGTTTGCTAAGGTAGAATATTTTTATTAAATTAAATAGATTTGCTTATTCATTGATTTTCTTGCAGAGTCTCCACATTCTGAGGGGACAGTTTCAAAGTCTAATAACAAAACAGAAGATGATGATAAAGAAATTGATAAGCTGTCAAAGTTGCCAACATTGAAGAAGAGGAAAGCGAAAGACATGCCTGAAGAGGGAGAAAGTAAAGATGACAGTAAAATATAAGAGCCTAACAAAAAATTTTAAAACTCTCAAACCCAGTTAACTGTTCATAATCAATTTTATTACAAGATTAGAAGATAATCTCGATGCCTTAAATTCAATGCATCCTAATTTCAGAATTGAAGATATTTTAATTAATCCATTTATTATAAATCATTATAATTTTTTATTTTCTCCTTAAACGATGGGTTGAGTGTGTTCCATGTTAATATTGCCCCTACTGTAAATTCATGGTCCTCAGATTGAGCTATTTGAAAGAAAGTTTGAAACCTCCAGTCCTGCGCTGAATAAAATTTTTTTAAATATCTGAAAGTGGGTGTGGGGCGTAACACTTTCTTTTCTTTTACGGAAATATTCTCAATTTTAAAATGAGTAATAAAACTCATGTGTAAAAATAGGGGTGGACATTAGAATATGAATATAATTCAGGGGCGTGAAAAAAGCATGCGGAGGCGTAAAAAGGGGAGAGGGGGGGTAGTGATAGCATTAATTGTGCTTCTTATAAAGTGCGTTTTGACAACTAATTTTATTAGAAGGGAACTTTATGCATTCCCTCCGCCATTGTTTTTATTTAAATTTTTAAGTTAAGTTATAACTTTAAAAAAAAATTATAATTTGTTGATATGAGTTTCTTCATAATAAATAATAAAGAAAATATTTGATTAAAAAACATTTTTTTGGTTTTTGTTCATTGAGGCGTTGACATCGACATTTATAAAATGTATTTGTGCCGCATGACTCTTGAAATAAAGAGCATATGTTTTGTTCGTTGTGCATTATATTTAACAAATTTAAAGATTACTATTAACATTTAAATGAAAATAGCTTTCCATATAATTTTTGCCGGTGCCATATATACATATATATATATATATAATATATTTATATCTTAAAGTATGAGCTATAGTGATATAGCGGCAAAGAACCGATACGATCTAAGTACATTGGATTCCTAAAAACAAGCATAGTTATTTTTAATTATTTAACGGAAATCGAATACTTTAAAATGAGCAAAGAATATTTAAAATCCACTTTTATTTTAGGAAAAGAAAATCAAGTATTATTATAAATTACAAATAATTTAAAGTAACAACTAAGGGACTAATTAAAGCAGTTTATACGAATTTAAAAGTTATGAAAAAAAATCATAATTAAATTATGATCAAAGAATTACATCGTAATCACACAAACATCTTTTGGTTTTAGTGCGTTGTTAATTTTGTGAAATAAAAATTAAAATTAAAGTCTTATAATAAACATGTTCATAGCGCGAATGTCCAATGTTAGCCAAAACTCTCTAGCGTGGTGGGGGCAGGGGGGGGGGACAGATGTCCCCAGGCGCCAGCTTGTTAGGGGCGCCAAAATGTGCTTCGATATTATTTTATTGATGAAAATAATGTGTTTGAGAGTGGAATAAAAGAAAAAAGGGGCGCTAAAAATGGATCTTGTCCCCGGGCGCCAAACACCCTCGCTACGCCACTGATCGGAGGTAGGAAATAGGATGTGTACATTTTCACGTGGATGATTTTTATTTTTAAAAATATGGGGTTGTTCGTTTTGTCCAAAGCAGCACAAGATACGTCTCAAATAAAGGCATGAATTTGATAAATTAATTTTCTTGGATAAGTACATGTCGGAGGTAGGAAATAGGATGTGTACATTTTTACGCGGAAGACAATATATATAAATCCTAGGGTATTACATTTGTGAAAAAGGAAACATTACATTCTCTTTTTACAAATATGGGCATTTTCATTTCGCCCAAGGCAATACAAGATACGCCTCAAAATAAAGGCATGAATTTGATAAATAATTTACCTTCTTGGGTACATACATATCGGAGGTAGAAAATAGTTTGTGTACATTTTCACGAGGATGACACTATATTTAAATCCTATGGTATTACATTTTTGAAAAAAAAAAGAAATGTTAAATTCTATTGTTTTAAATATGGGTATGTTCATTTTGCCGAAAGCAGCAAAAGATACGTCTTAAAATAAAGGAATGAATTGGATAAATAATTAATTTTCTTGGGTAAATACATGTCGGAGGTAGGAAATAAGATGTGTAAATTCTTACTTGGATAACAATATAGCTAACTCCTATAGTATTACATTTGTGAAAATAGAAATGTTACAATCTCTTTTTTAAAATAAACAAATGTTTACAAATTAAGAAAAAACGTGGGTAAATTTATATAAGTATACCCCTGAATATCGAAACCCAATCATTTTACTCAGGCGTGAAAAACGGTGGCCAGAATCTTTTTTAGATAAAAGAATTCTTTGTTTTACGACATTCTTATAATGTATAATTTTAAAAACAAAAACAAGTCAAAAGTGTGGGTTACATTTTTGATTGAGATATCAATATACCACACTCCCTTAATATTAAATATATTTATATCATATCATTATGTTTTTTTCCCAGAGAAAGAGAGATAAGGAGAACAAAAGAGATAGAGATAAAGAGAGGGAAAGGGCGATAGAAAACGAAGCGATTAGTGAACAAAAAGAGATGTGATGATATGAAAAGAGGAAAGGTGGGAAGAGCAAGAGAGAGAGAGAGAGAGAGAGAGAGAGGGGGGGGGGGAGAGAGAGAGAATGCTGACATTTCACATAAAAATTGATATTTTAGTAATGAAATTTGATTTTTGTTGCACTTTTCACAAAGCACTCTCACGGTGGTTGTGTTACGATAATACTGACCAGCTTTAAGGCAGTAGCTCTCAAAATGTCCACATCTTCCAATATCTATAACTTTTTCATAACATTTCCAGACATTTTTGGATCAATTTGTATATAAAACTGTTTTTTGAATATAAAATGTAGGCATTACTCGGGCCCAATTCTCAATACTAAAGTGGATTTTCACCCTATAAACTTTTCATGGCACTTTGGAAAATGGCATAACGTTGGCCGTTATACTTCGTCCTTGAAGCTAATTCGACAATTTAAATGTTATTAAAAAAAAACTACATAAGTATACATTTTGTTTACTAATGGTGGGGAGAAGATTTTCACTGAAAAGATATTTCTTTGTTTCGAAAAAATTACAAGTAAAAATAACAACTTATTGAACTGTATTAGGATTATGTTATAAAAACAATACTATCACATTTTGAGATCTACTGCCTTCAACAATTTGAAATATTCAGACAAATAAACCCAACAACAACAAAAAAAAAAAAAAAAAAAAAAAAAAAAAATAAAAAAAAAAAAAAAAAAAAAAAAAAAAAAAAAAAAAAAAAAAAAAAAAAAGATTTTTATTTTTTTTTTTTTTTTTTTTCCCAAAAAAAAAAAAAAAAAAAAAAAAAAAAAAAAAATCAATGTTTACACAAAAGATATCAATCACATGATTTATTCTTAAAGTGAGACGAGTACAGGTTCAATGAAAACAGGGTATTTTAAAAATTGAATGGAGAAAGGCGCTTCACAACACAGAAACAGAATGCAAGAACAAACTTTACACAGGACTGGTTCTAACATACATAATAATAAAATAAGAAAGTTTATTTGAAAATCACTCTTCATCCCCAAAGATGCGAAGCGTGATACAAAGTCAACCATATTATAAGAGAAATTTAAAAATCTATATTATACTACATTGAAATACAAAACGCAACATTACAAAATCTACATACGAGAATACCCATTCTAAGTCTTTTAGTCCTTGCAACCAAAAACAACACAGACAAATATACATCTAGGAGATAATAGCTAGATGGAAAAGATGGTAGACAACATCACCACAGCAAGTGTTTGCGAAATAGATGTGTTTTCGAATCGGGTTGAAAGACTCCAGTGTCTGGCTGTTTCTGAGAACGATAGGAAGGGTGTGCCAAATTGTTGGGCCAGCAAATGCGAAAGTGCGCCGTCCGTAAGGCGAACAGCTGGCATCGAAAGTTTGCCATTTTCGGATGAGAGGAGTTTTCTAGTGGGTGCATAAGTCGTCACGAGCGCAGGTCATGCAAGCAGCGGTAGAACAGAGTTGCAATTTTGTACATTATGCGAGCGCGGAACGTAAGCCAATGGGACTCTCTCAGAAGTGTTTTACATGGTCAAATTTGCGTTTGCGAAGAACAATGCGAGCCGCATTATTCTGTGGTTTTTTAAATTTTATCCAGGAGCGTAGCTTGAAGACCCACCATGAGAGCATTGCTATAATCCATGCGTGATAGCACGAATGCAGACATCAGACTCTTTCTTGCATCAAACGTTAGGAAAGGTCTGATATGACTAATTCTGCGCAGCTCTAGAAAAATCGACTTGCAAAGAATGTTTACGTGATTTTCCATAGTTAGTGTTCTGTCTAAGTAGCCACCCAGGTTTCGCATTGTTTGAGCAAACTCAAACCAAGTAAGGGTTGGTATGTTATTTACAGATTTTAGCTTTTGAGCAGTAGCAATGGGGATCAGCTCGGTCTTTTCATCGTTCGATTTGAGCTTAAATGACTTCAATGTCTTTCACGGCATACTAAGAAGCTTAGGGCACTGAGAGCGGATCACGGACTACTGAACTTGGGTATCATCTGCGAACATGTGATATAGCCTGTCAAACTGATTCATTGATCACTTCACCCCGGGGCTGAACGTACATAGTGAAAACCACCGGGCCTAGGACCGAGCCCTGGGGTACTTTGAATTCAATAATAGATTGCCTCGAGGTCAGGCCGTTTGCGATAACTGATTGGACCAGAGTCGTCGGATACGATCGGAACCATTCCAGGACGGTATCGGTGAAACCGAACATTTTTTGCAGACTTTGGAGAAATGTGCCGTGGTCAAGCAGTCACCACAAGATGACTTTAGGTCTATTATGACGCGCAACAGGGCTGTCTTAGTAGAGTGATGCGCACTGTATGCTGACTGAAAAGGCTCAAAACAAGTCAAACTGACTGAGGTGATTCAGGAGCTTGCGGAGAACGACTTTTCTAAAATTTATTTATACGAATGGTCGATTTGAGACTGGGCGATGACTGTCCAACACATTTGGGTCGAGATTTGCTTTCTTTAGCAGTAGAGTTACAACCGCCTCTTTAAAACAGGATGGAACAATACCAGTTTTCAAAGACTGATTTATGATACTTGTTATGATAGGGACTATTTCATCAAAAATTCGTACGACAGCCCTGCCGGAAGAGGGTCGAGAAAACAGGACTTTTTTGGGGTGTCAACCAGGATTTTCATCACAAGCGATTCAGTGACCCCCAAAAATTCGCTCATAGGAGTATATAAAGCTATTCTTTAATAAATATTTATATTTAAGTGCGCACCAGCCGCGATTTGAGAACTAGTGATAGCAGACTACACAAAGCTAAGAGTCGATGGAAAGGTGAGGGGAAAATCCTTGGCAAGATCAAAGTGGTTGAGAGAGGAATAAAAACCGGATTTTCTACTTTCGATTTGGATTAAATATTAAGGGTGTGTAACTGAAAAGAAGAAAGTGAGAAGAAAAAACAACTTTGCACATCTTTTTTAGTCCAGGCGATGATGGGTTCAAGTCACTTTCATCTGATATTTGATACGTGTAAAACAGATTTCAGACGATCGGACATAAATAACACCCTCAAAGACGCATGACATTACAAAGTGATTCTCTTTTGAGTTCAAATATTTATTTATTTTTGTTTAGAGATATAACAAAACCATTTAAATATTTGGGTCGACATATTTCAAAGGTTTAAAAAAAATAAAAATTGAGAACGTAGCATTAATTGTCTAACAGAATTTCTAGAACTGTTGCTGCTGTTGTTTTACAACACTCAAAGTTAAGATATTCATTATTATTTTTTTTTCTATTAATCAAAATGTACCAGTGCCTTTATTGGCACACTCTTCTTGTTTTTAATTAAGATCGAGCGAGCTTGGAGAATTTTTTTTTATGTGGTGTATAGCCATCTCCCCCCCCCCCCTTTTTTTTTCACCGTTTGGGTATCACCTGGTGCGACAAGCACACCAGCACCTCCTAGTAACTGTTTTAACCCTATCTATTTTGTTAACCTAATTTTAATTATCGGGCTGCTGTCTTTTCCCCCTTCTTCCTCTTTTAGTTTGTCTTGCATTCAACGCAAATTAACTTCTTCTAGTCTGGCAGACCACCGTACCACCATAGCTTCTATTGAACATACTACAAGGCTCCTTAATAGAGATGGTGGATTCTCGCTTGCCCCTCTATACTACACATACGACTGCAGAAACTTCTCCTCTTCCGACTATAAATAAGACGGTCGACTTAGGCCGGTAGACGTAAGAGAGATACAAGCTACCCACGAGACGTAGCAGAGACATTAAAGATACATATTTTTACCATTCTCTTATTACACACGTACTCACGTCCTGCAAGTTGAAAGAGATTTTTAAGATGCATTTCTGTATATTGGATGTTGTGTTCTATATCAGAAGTGTTAGTAGAAATAAATTGATTATAGTGAATGTCAATAGTATTTCGTATAGTTTTAATTGGTATACCGGTTTTCAGTCCTTTGTTACGTATTGTTTGTTTAACGAGCCAAATCTTAAAACACATTTTATATTTTTAACCTCACAACGTTACGTAACAGTGACGGTAATGAGAACATTATTTTATCTTTTTGTTTAGCAAACTAAAAAAGTCCCAAGTCCTTTATGATAATTTTATATCTGTAAATGTGACTAACAATTTTTAAGGGTTCTCTTCTGTTTTTTTTTTAAAAAAGTTGTATAGTCCTACATCTGAGCCATAAATAATTGAAAAGAAAAGAAAAGTACTTGGGTGTTACCATTCAAAGAGAGGTCCGCTGGGACGAGCACATTAACAGTGTGTGCAACCGGGCAAACAAGACCCTGGGGTTCCTAAGGCGCAATCTGAAGATCGGAAACTCAAGCGTGAAAGAAAAAGCCTATAAAGCCTTTGTCCGGCCTATTTTAGAGTACGCTTCTACAGTCTGGGACCCATTTACCCAGAAAAGCATCGACAGGTTGGAGGCGGTCCAGTGACGGGCAGCACGCTTTGTCATGAACCGTTACAGAAACACCTCAAGAGTTGGCAGCATGCTAGAAACACTGGGCTGGTCTACATTGGAAGAACGACGACGACTATCCAGGCTCACCATGTTTTACAAGATAACAAATGGGCTGGTGCACTGCTCCGGAATCAAACAGAAACTCGTTCATCTTCCCCCTAGACTGCGACGAAGCCACGACAGATAGTTCCGGCTGGTAAAAACAAGAACAAAGTACAGGAGCTCCTCATTCCTGCCGAAGACAATCAGGGACTGGAACAAGCTTCCAAAAGCAACAGTTGAGGCGGCTACACTCGACACATTTGTGTCTATTGCCTCCTGTATTCCAACCCCTAGTTCATAACACGACTGCTGAGTCGCCCTTGCAACCAGTGAAGTATCCCATTGAAACCCATCCACAGTAACATCGCAAACCCCTCTGAAACCATAGGAGCCAGAATGATCAATTCATTGATCGTGGGCCCTCAAAACAAAGAAGAAGAAGAAAAGTTTCGCCAGATTAATTCCCCTTTGGTTAAGCTTAAAAATACGGAATAACGTCAGTATGTCATGTTATGTGAATTTGCTAACGTTTGGAATTCAATATTTTGTGAGCTCGATCAGGTTGTGACGTCGTATAAATCAATTCAGAAAATTTTAACTTGTATTATTTCTCGAAAATTTCTGTGATCTCTAACCTACTTTTTTTTTTTTTAAAAAAAAAAAAAAAAAAAAAAAAAAAAAAAAAAACAAAAAAAAAAACCCCAACAAACAAACAAATTTCAACTCTTGTGATTTAAGCCACAATTTAAGGACACTGTGATATTCCATTGACTTAATTTTTTTAAATGTAACACTAATCAACTTGCAGAACTTAATGTAAGTGTAGTGTTGTAATCACTCAGTGTTACGGCGGCTTTATTTTTAAAAAAAAAAAGAAAAGAAACCCAAAATAGGTTAACTAACAATAAAAAACAAGCAAACAATTGGGGAAAGGTGTCAACCAATGAGAAGGTCTGTGACGAAATGAAGATCTTAGTGTCTTGTGCTCATCTACCCCGTGATGATAATAAATATGTAATTGTTTGGGTATTATCTTACACTTCATTCCACGGGCCAGTGTAACGGGATATCAATACACCAACACTGAATAGCATGATATAACGCTATAAATTTATTATACATCGTCAAAACCTGACGGACAAATGTACTGATAATCCAATCGTAAACAAATCAACGTTCTCCCTTAGCGATACATCTAGACGAGATCCTCAACACACAAAACAAGTTACGCCGTGAATATCATACAGCGGCCATCAATGCACTATCATCAACAACAAACTAATTCGTCATTTCCCCTTACCCAAATACGTCACAACACTATCACACAATAGATGCAGCTACACATGAAATCAGAGGCGTAGCGATTAGGGGGGGCGGGGGGGACAGATGTCCGCGGGCGCAAGCTAGTTAGAGGCACCAAAATGTGCTTTGATATTATATTATTGGTAAAAATAATGGGTTTGAGGGTTGAAAAAAAGAAAAAGGGGCACCTTAAAATGGATCTTGTCCCCGGGCGCCAAATACCCTCGCTACGCCTCTGCATGAAATCTCTAAACTAAACATCTTTTCCATACCAAACATAACACCAGTGATCTAGACATAACAACAGTGATTCTCATACCATTGAAAGTCTGTACACAATATGGGAAGTCTGTAGACAATACAGAAAAGGTTGTACACAATATGGGAAGTATGTACACAATATAAGGAAGGCTTTACACGATACAAGAAAGGCTGTACACACTATAAGAAAGATGATCTCAGTATAAGAAAGTGTGTGCACTATATAAGAACGGATATACACAATATGAGAAAGTATGATTAAATTATAAGAAAGTATGTACAAATATAAGATATCCAGTACACAATATAAGAAAGGCTGTACACAATATAAGAAAGGCTATACACAATAAAAGAAAGTCTGTAGACAATATAAGAAAATATGTACACAATATCAGAAAGGATGTACACAACATGAGAAAGTATGCTTAAAGTATAAGAAAGTCTGTACACAATATACGATATTCAGTACACAATATAAGAAAGGGTGTACACGATATAATAAAGTTCTACAAATATAGAAAAGTATGTACACAATATAAGAAAGGACGCACATAATATAAGAAATGCTGTACACAATATAAGAAAGGCTGTACAAAATATAAGAAAGGATGTACACAATATGACACACACACAGCAAAACTTGTTGTGTAAGGCAACTTTGGACTAACGGTCTTTTTTCTTTCAGCATTGATTTTATCGATCTATTCAGTTAGTAGGTCCGTATCGATCTCAATTTAAAAGGTAATACCTTACCTGTGCCAGTTTAGAGCGAACGTTTTCAACTGGCCTTAGGATACGATTCTCATGTTCCAGGATTTTGGAAAGGGGTGAGGGTAGGTGGGGGGGGGGGCACTAGGCCGACCTGTTAAATGTTTGGCTTTTTTCATGATCGTCAATTTCAACAGCCTTTTTACGTCAATGACAACGTCGAGTCTAAGAATAGCAGCTCCTACAAGGGATTGTATGATCAAATGTGGCAGTTGATTGTGAAGGTCCGTAGAGGAAAGTTGTGATATCTACAAGTGTCAGCTCGGCCCAGGTAGGTTTACGATTAAATAAGTTACAAAAAAAGTTTGTGAGAAGAAGGTTCGAAATAACAGATTGTAACTTTATTAAACCGTATTTTAATGTTAAAGCATTTTTAGACGCCAACTTTAGATCATTTTTTTCTCACGAAACAACATCCTATGTGGTTAGGTTCATGCAATTTGTAAATCCACTTACATTATAGTTTTAATTTGGTCTTCGTTATTGAAATTTTCAAAATGAAACGGTGAAACTATTGTCTACTTAATCCGAATTTTAATGTTTTATTTGATACAATTAGTGAAACAGTGGTTCTACTAAATCTGTATTGTCATGTGTTGTATTAATACAATTAGTAAAGCTATTTTGCTACTACATATGTAAAGTCATGTCTTGTATTAGATTTCAATCAGTGAAACTATTGTTCTATTGAATTTAAGGCCTTAACATACTTTGTTCCATCATTTCCTGTCTCTTAATCAGATTTATTCCATAAGTCATTGTTTGATCCGAAATCGTCCCAATTTGTGTTTGTTCTAAACTTTGAATAAAATTCATAAGGCCACAATATTTATGCTGTACATTTTACATAATAATAATGATAATGTTTCACTGCATTTTATACAATGTCTTTTAGAACACAATATTTAACAATTTTTTTTTATTAACAGATTAAACTGACCCACCCATGGGTCTATCAAAAGTTTTACCATTTCACAGTCTGCTACTGTTGTGGTATGTTTTACCAGGTATGTCTCATAGATGTTTAGACATACGGTTTCTAAGTCAGAAAACTGTTATGAAAATCGTTTTCTACACATTTAAAAATATGTTTTATTTTATTAGATTAGATTAAGCCAATGACCTATTGGAATGGGATATTTGATTTTGAGATTTTCCCAGGAAGTTTAACAGAACATTCTCTGATAACAGAAGTTTAAGACATTTACAAAGAACAATTTCCAGCGTTTAATCATAATTCTTCCCCTTTGTTGTTCAGGGGCGTAGCTGGGATTTTTTTTTTCTCCAGGAGTGGTCCAAGATTTTTATCGCACCCTTTTACGAAAACAATTTGCAGAAACCCCTAAATTCCCCCCCCCCCCCGCCCCACACACCTCCATATAAAAAACTGTGACATAGGGCGGACCACTCTCACCCCCGCAACACCCTTCCTACGCCACTGCTGACATAGTTTAATTTTAAAAAAAAAGGTACAACACCTTGTTTCTAACTCACGTTAAGATATAACTTTATTGGTAAGGGATCATGAAGTTTTCATTTAATGGAAGGACGGGAAGAAGGATGCATGGGAAGAGACAGGAAACTATACCTAGAACCTACAGTCTTTCCCACAAACTTTAAACTGAGAAAACAGTTTTTTTTTTCACGTAGTAATTGGTTTCACCAGATTGGAACAGTCACAAACAATATAGAAGTCCTATCACACTTAAATGGACATATAAGTGGTCACAAACACAATAGCATAAGTCTTAACACTCTAAACTGCACATGTAAGTAGTCGCAAACAATATAACATAAGTTTTAACACTCTTAAATGCACATGTAAGATGTCACAAACAATATAACATAAGTTTAAACACTCTTAAATGCACATGTAAGATGTCACACACAATTTAACATATGTCTAAACACTCTAAAATGCACATTTAAGTTGTAGTGAAATTCGGACCAGTGGTAATTGTGGTGGGGTTCAGTAGCATGACGTGTCATCTCTACCTCTTTATGTTTGACAGATGGCGCCACCAGTGATTACTGCGTGAAGGATAGCGGGAGTATAGAGTACTGTTCATGGAGCTGTTGTGGCTCTGGCAATGATAAGTATTGCTGTATGAGGTCAGTGGTGCTATAACGCTGTATGTGGTATCAGTCCTGTTGTATGAGTTAAGTTACATATTTACTGTTATCGGTCTCATTAATGTTGCATGTGGTCCTACTACTGTCTTAGTACTCTTTTATGTGGTCTCATCACTCTTTTATGTGGTCTCAGTACTCTTTTATGTGATCTCAGTACTCTTTTATGTGGTCTTAGTACTCTTTTATGTGATCTCAGTACTCTTTTATGTGGTCTTAGTACTCTTTTATGTGGTCTCAGTACTCTTTTATGTGGTCTCAGTACTCTTTTATGTGGTTAAAGTACTCTTTTATGTGGTCTCAGTACAAGAGTAAGAGGTCAAAACCACATTTGTGTTCTCAGCACCGTTGAATAATAAAAGCCAAAAGCACATTTGTTAAATGTGGCATCAGTACTGTTGTACGCGGTGGCAGCACTGTTGCATGTGGTATCAGTACTGTTGCATGTGGTATCAGTACTGTTGCATGTGGTATCAGTACTGTTGCATGTGGTCTCAGTACTGCTGCATGGGGTCTCAGTACTGTTGTATGTGGTCTCTGTTCTTTTGTATGTGCTCTCAGTACTGTTGAATGTGATCCCAGTACTGTTGTATGAGGTCTCGGTACTGTTGTATATGGTTTACGTAATGTGTATGTGGTCTCAGTACTGTTTTACATGGTATCAGTTCTGTTGTAGAAGGTTTAGTAACAAACTTACTCCTGTTTGAATGATACTAGAAATCATTTTTCCATTTACGTCATAGATCGATAGTTTGCTTGTTTGTTAAAAAAAGATCGATGAAAGTAAAAGTCGGGGTGTTAATTTAAAAAAAAAATGAGTTCATTAGCAGACTTGTTGTATGCAGCCGTGCGTAATTTACTTTCTGAAGTCCGCTTTTTGTGTGTACACATTTTCTTATTGATTACTTTAATTTTAAAATTATTTTTCCATTAAAGTTTGTTCGAATTTTTTTTTAATTTCGTTTTCACAGCTCCCTTATTATTTCCTTCAATCTAAAACGCTTCAGAAAAATTGGAAGAAAATAATCGAACTTGTTTGCAAAATGATAAGACAATTTGAAAAAATGAAAGTAAATAAAATAGTAAGAGATCGAATCTTTTACCGAAATATCAGTTGATTGGTTGATTTACCGATTTTACAACACGTTAAAATAGATGTGATTTTTTAAACCTAAAAAATGGTCCGTTGCTTAAAAAAAAAAAAAAAAAATTGTTTTGATTTGTTTCATTGTTTTGTCCGCAGCCCATATGTCATTGCCGGGATTTACAAAACGTTAAAATAGATGGTATTTTTTAAACTTAAAAAATGGTCCGTTGCTTAAAAAAAAAAAAAAAAAATTGTTTTGATTTGTTTCATTGTTTTGTCCGCAGCCCATATGTCATTGCCGGGATTGTGTTCGGCTGCATCGCCTGTCTGTGTACCATTGTGTCCGTCATCTTCTGCTTATGTCAGTACAAGAAACAGCGCGGTCAGGTGATCAACTATCCTCAAAGTCAGAGAGTGGTCGTCCTTAGTAGCGGTGAGCTTTTTTTTATGCTAAAAGAAATACTTTTAATTTAAAACAAAATATACAGTTTTAAATTTAAAAAATAATATATGTATATATATTTATAACTAATAAAAGATAATTAAATACATTTTTTGTTGTTGAAAAAGTTAAAATGAATAGGAAAAGAAAGATTTTGTTTGGTTGACCTTTCTTACCTCCCCTTAGCTTCCCAAATGGGATGAAAGTCACAGAAGTATTGACTTTCTTTTTAAAAACAAAACATCCACATATCCACACATGGAAGCCACACATTTGAATTAGTGTTAATAGTACTTTGCCCCTAATAATATTTTACTACAAATCGCAACAAACTTCAAGATCGACTCGCACAATTTCTGCTCTATACTAGAACTAATCCATTGGACTAGCAAATTAAATTTTTAAACACCAGGTCATCATTAGCAACACTTTAAATTAAGTCGAGCGAATTCTTTTGTTGAACCAAAACGCAGGTCCCCCCCCCCCAAAAAAAAAAAATTGAGTGGCACCCCATTTTGTAAAAGCATGGGTGATCCGGGAAACCAAAATTGATGGACTCAAAGTGCGCCGCTTCCCCATTTAAAAATAGTCTAGCTTTCTAATAAGGTAAAATAAACAAAAAAATGTTCAGTATAATTCATACTTCATATGTAATGCAACGTATTAAATTGTCACTCGTTTACAAGCTTTACATTCATCGGTCGACTTTTCATCTGCGCTCTTTACATGAAGGCACATTGAAAATCAACCCTAACTGTGATGCGTAGAAAAAGGGAAATAATCCAAATTTTATATAATAAAGGGCAAGAATTCAAAATTTATAAAAGTAAAGCTAAAGAATTCAAAATTTATAGACGTACAGAGTGAGAATTCAGGCTTTATGCACGAAGGAAATTAATAAAACAAAGTACGTGAAAACCTGCAAAAAGGAACGCAACAAAACAACGAACGTATCGACAGGTAGCCTTCGCCAGTAAACAAACAAACAGAAAAAAAAACAGAATTCAATTTTTAAAAATAGCACTGAGCCGAGAGGACAGCGTACACATTCTTATTTTTTTAAAATAGAAGTAAAGGGAGAGAATTACCATTTTCCAACATTGTCTAAGGTGGAAGTTAAATTCTTTATTTTCGTTAATTTAAAAAAAAAAAATGAATTTCTTTAATTTTCCATTTTATGTAGCTCAACATTCATGAAATAGAGTACTTTTTAAATGATGCTCATACGATATATTTAGCATCTCTCAAAGAACACCTTTCGTGATCCATGGCCATGGCTTGGAAAGCAGAGACCTAAAGATTTTGAATTTCCAGAAGACGAAAAAAAAACTCAGTTGTAGTTGTGTTAACATTTGAACGTTACTAACTTAACATTTGCTTCTCTCTTCCTCCAGGTAACGTCGCACAGCAGCAGCACAACGGTTACACCACCACCAATTCCTTTCCGGGCTACAACACGCAGTACAACGCCACGCCACCACCCCCCTACACACACCAGGCCAAGTATCCACCAGCACCACCAGTCCCTCCAGCGTACACCGCTGCCCCATCTCCGCCACCCGCCTACACCTACAGCGCTGCACCAAGTAACCCCTTTGCTGTGGCGGCCAATCAAGCAGCAGGGAGGACTCCAACGGCGAAGTGACATTGCCCCCCCCCCCCTCTTATGTCAAGCTGACCTTTCTTAGAACCGGGTACTTATATAACTAATTGGACACAAGACGTCATTAATAAAAATTTATTTAAACAATTATTAATGGTGCCCTGCATATTTCGACCACTGAAACATTTTTATTGGGGCACTAATAATAGATGAATCGTATGTGGGCAGCAATTTTTCATAAAAATGTTGGTCGAGCCACTTTATTCTCATGTATGAACTATTTAGCTTGAAATTTTTTTTTTTTAAATCGATGCTGTTTATGGGGTGGGGGGGGGGGTTAAACCTAAAAATATCCGAGTTAGATGTCTAAAAGAAGCGTGTTACTAAACTGGTGATATACTTTTGTGAAATTGAATCATTATTTTAAACACCGGTGACTCTCTGAAATGTTTAATCTCAAAGAGTAGGAGATAATCTCGATTCCTTAAATTCATTTCATCGTAATTTCAGAATTGAAGATATTTTTTATTGATCCATTTACTATACATCATTACCATTTTTGTCTTATTTTCTCGTTAATGTTGCTTTAAATGTTTTTCACGTTAATATTGCGCATACTATCAAATCATGGTACTCGGACAAGGGATTGAGTTATGTGAATAAAAGATTGAAAACTCTAGTCGTTCGCTAAATCAGATTCTTAAAAATACCGAAAGTGCGTTTGGTGGGTAACACTTTCTTTTGTTTTACGGAAATATTCTCAATTTTAATACGAGTAATAAATCTCTGGTGTAAAAAGGGTTGGACATTAGAATATTAATAATAATTCAGGGGCGTACCGGGGGGGATGGTGTTAGCACTAATTGGGCTTCTTATAAAGTGCGTTTTGACAACAAAATTTATTAGATGGGAATTTTATGCATTCCCTCCGCCATAGTTTGGTTGGCGTTCAATTATATTTATTTATTTAGTAATACAAGCTATAATTTGCTTGATAAGAGTTTCTTCATAATTAAGAAAATTTTCCATTGAAAAAAAAATTTTTTTTTGGTTATTGAATGAGTTCATATCAACATATATAACATGTACTTGTGCCCGCATGACTCTGGAAATAAAGGGCACATTTTGTGTTTGTTGTGCATGATATTTAACCAATTTTAGACATTGTTATGAACATGTGATTAAAAAAAAAAAGCTTTTCATTTAATTTTTGCAGGTGCCATATTTAAAAGAAATGAATAAAAGATTACAGCATATCTTTATTTAAACCGATTCACGAGTTTTCATAATTTTATGTTAGAGAGTAAAGTACATTATAATTACGCCATCTTGTATAATCTGTTTAAGAAAGACAGACGTGCAATGACATTAATAAAGACGTTATGAATAACCAAACTTGGAAACATCGAAAATAATTTTCAAAAAATTTATTTTCATATAGAAACATACAGATTCAATATTTCAAATAGAGAGAGAAATTTTAAACATAAACTCATAAGAGTGAGAGAGAGAGATAGAGAGAGAGAGAGAGAGAGAGAGAGAGAGAGAGAGAGAGAGAGAGAGAGAGAGAACGGGAGATATAAAAATGAAGAGATTAGACAACAGAGAGAGATGTGAAGATATGAAAAGAGAAATGGGGGGGGGGGGGGGGGGGGAAATTTTTAAACACCAGGTCATCATTAGCAACACTTTAAATTAAGTCAAGCGAATTCTTTTGTTGAACCAAAACGCAGGTCCCCCCCCCCCAAAAAAAAAAAATTGAGTGGCACCCCATTTTGTAAAAGCATGGGTGATCCGGGAAACCAAAATTGATGGACTCAAAGTGCGCCGCTTCCCCATTTAAAAATAGTCTAGCTTTCTAATAAGGTAAAATAAACAAAAAAATGTTCAGTATAATTCATACTTCATATGTAATGCAACGTATTAAATTGTCACTCGTTTACAAGCTTTACATTCATCGGTCGACTTTTCATCTGCGCTCTTTACATGAAGGCACATTGAAAATCAACCCTAACTGTGATGCGTAGAAAAAGGGAAATAATCCAAATTTTATATAATAAAGGGCAAGAATTCAAAATTTATAAAAGTAAAGCTAAAGAATTCAAAATTTATAGACGTACAGAGTGAGAATTCAGGCTTTATGCACGAAGGAAATTAATAAAACAAAGTACGTGAAAACCTGCAAAAAGGAACGCAACAAAACAACGAACGTATCGACAGGTAGCCTTCGCCAGTAAACAAACAAACAGAAAAAAAAACAGAATTCAATTTTTAAAAATAGCACTGAGCCGAGAGGACAGCGTACACATTCTTATTTTTTTAAAATAGAAGTAAAGGGAGAGAATTACCATTTTCCAACATTGTCTAAGGTGGAAGTTAAATTCTTTATTTTCGTTAATTTAAAAAAAAAAAATGAATTTCTTTAATTTTCCATTTTATGTAGCTCAACATTCATGAAATAGAGTACTTTTTAAATGATGCTCATACGATATATTTAGCATCTCTCAAAGAACACCTTTCGTGATCCATGGCCATGGCTTGGAAAGCAGAGACCTAAAGATTTTGAATTTCCAGAAGACGAAAAAAAAACTCAGTTGTAGTTGTGTTAACATTTGAACGTTACTAACTTAACATTTGCTTCTCTCTTCCTCCAGGTAACGTCGCACAGCAGCAGCACAACGGTTACACCACCACCAATTCCTTTCCGGGCTACAACACGCAGTACAACGCCACGCCACCACCCCCCTACACACACCAGGCCAAGTATCCACCAGCACCACCAGTCCCTCCAGCGTACACCGCTGCCCCATCTCCGCCACCCGCCTACACCTACAGCGCTGCACCAAGTAACCCCTTTGCTGTGGCGGCCAATCAAGCAGCAGGGAGGACTCCAACGGCGAAGTGACATTGCCCCCCCCCCCCTCTTATGTCAAGCTGACCTTTCTTAGAACCGGGTACTTATATAACTAATTGGACACAAGACGTCATTAATAAAAATTTATTTAAACAATTATTAATGGTGCCCTGCATATTTCGACCACTGAAACATTTTTATTGGGGCACTAATAATAGATGAATCGTATGTGGGCAGCAATTTTTCATAAAAATGTTGGTCGAGCCACTTTATTCTCATGTATGAACTATTTAGCTTGAAATTTTTTTTTTTTAAATCGATGCTGTTTATGGGGTGGGGGGGGGGGTTAAACCTAAAAATATCCGAGTTAGATGTCTAAAAGAAGCGTGTTACTAAACTGGTGTTATACTTTTGTGAAATTGAATCATTATTTTAAACACCGGTGACTCTCTGAAATGTTTAATCTCAAAGAGTAGGAGATAATCTCGATTCCTTAAATTCATTTCATCGTAATTTCAGAATTGAAGATATTTTTTATTGATCCATTTACTATACATCATTACCATTTTTGTCTTATTTTCTCGTTAATGTTGCTTTAAATGTTTTTCACGTTAATATTGCGCATACTATCAAATCATGGTACTCGGACAAGGGATTGAGTTATGTGAATAAAAGATTGAAAACTCTAGTCGTTCGCTAAATCAGATTCTTAAAAATACCGAAAGTGCGTTTGGTGGGTAACACTTTCTTTTGTTTTACGGAAATATTCTCAATTTTAATACGAGTAATAAATCTCTGGTGTAAAAAGGGTTGGACATTAGAATATTAATAATAATTCAGGGGCGTACCGGGGGGGATGGTGTTAGCACTAATTGGGCTTCTTATAAAGTGCGTTTTGACAACAAAATTTATTAGATGGGAATTTTATGCATTCCCTCCGCCATAGTTTGGTTGGCGTTCAATTATATTTATTTATTTAGTAATACAAGCTATAATTTGCTTGATAAGAGTTTCTTCATAATTAAGAAAATTTTCCATTGAAAAAAAAATTTTTTTTTGGTTATTGAATGAGTTCATATCAACATATATAACATGTACTTGTGCCCGCATGACTCTGGAAATAAAGGGCACATTTTGTGTTTGTTGTGCATGATATTTAACCAATTTTAGACATTGTTATGAACATGTGATTAAAAAAAAAAAGCTTTTCATTTAATTTTTGCAGGTGCCATATTTAAAAGAAATGAATAAAAGATTACAGCATATCTTTATTTAAACCGATTCACGAGTTTTCATAATTTTATGTTAGAGAGTAAAGTACATTATAATTACGCCATCTTGTATAATCTGTTTAAGAAAGACAGACGTGCAATGACATTAATAAAGACGTTATGAATAACCAAACTTGGAAACATCGAAAATAATTTTCAAAAAATTTATTTTCATATAGAAACATACAGATTCAATATTTCAAATAGAGAGAGAAATTTTAAACATAAACTCATAAGAGTGAGAGAGAGAGATAGAGAGAGAGAGAGAGAGAGAGAGAGAGAGAGAGAGAGAGAGAGAGAGAGAGAGAACGGGCGATATAAAAATGAAGAGATTAGACAACCAAGAGAGATGTGATGATATGAAAAGAGTAATGGGTGGGGGGTGGGGGGGGGGGAGAGAGATCGAAAGAGAAAGAGAGAGAGAATGCTGACATTTCATATTAAAATTGATATTTTAGTAAGGAAATTTGATTTTTGTTACACTTATCACAAATCAGTCTCACGGTGGTGCGTCATGATAATACGGACCAGCTTTCAGGCAGCAGCACTCAAAAAGTCCACATCTCACAATATCCTAAACTTATTCATAGCATTTACATACATTTTTGGATACTTTTTTATCAAAAAAACTGTTTGTTGATTGAGTATAAAATGTACATCTGACTTGGGCTTAACACTCAATACCGAAGTGGGTTTTCACGTTATAAATTTTCATTGCGCTTTTGGAAATGGCATAACGTTGGTCCTTATACTTCGTCCTCCAAGAAAATTCGAACATTTAACATTTATTTTAAAAAATACGTATACATCCAGTATACATTTCTTTTGTTAATGGTGGGGGTGAAGATTTTTCTCTGAGAAGATAAATCTTTTCTTCGTGGAAATTACAAGTGAAAATGAACCAACTTATAGAACTGTGTTAAGATTATGTATTTAAAAAAAAATTGCGATCAGATTTTAAGAACTACTGCCTTTAACAAATTTATTTAAAATAGTCAGACATTTAAACCCACAAAAAATAACTATGTAGACACAAACGATATCAATCGCATGATTTGTTCTTAAAGTGAGACGAGTACAGGTTCAATGAAAACATGGCATTTTAAAAATTGAATGAAGAAAGGCACTTCACAAAACAGAAACAGAATGCAAGAACAAACTTTACACAGGACTGGTTCTAATATATACCTGCTATAAAGGTATTCTATAATAAATATTTATATTTGTTAAGTGCGCCCCAGCCGCGATTTGAGAACTAGTGACAGCAGACGACACGAAACTAAGAGTCGGTGGAAAGGTAAGGGAATAATCCGTGCGCAAAGTGGCTGAGAAATGAATGAAAACATGATTTTCTACTTTCGTTTTTTTTTTTGTTTTTTTTTTTTGTGGATAACTATCAAGGGTAGGTAACTGAAAAGAAGGGGCATAATCAACATATAAGAAGGTAAGGAAAAGAATTGTGCACAATATTTTTAGACTAGGCGTTGGTGGTGTCAAGTCACTTCAATCTGATAACTGAAACGGGTCAAACAGGTTGCAAAGATCGGATGTAAATAACACCTTTGAACACGCATGCCATATAAATTAAATCTCTTTTGAATAGTGAATATTTATTTATTATTATTATAGTTTTGTGCGCAAAATTAATAGAACCATTTCTAGAATTGGGTCGACATATTCCAAAGCTTTTTTTTTTCCTTTAAAAGGTCATTGGAGAACGTAGCGTTAATCGTCTGACAAAGTTGCAAGAACGTGATGTTGTTTTGAGTGTGTTTATATTACAAACAATCAAAAGTTGTGTATTTAGTTGTTGTTTCTAGAAATATTAATAAAAATATACCCGTGGCTTAAGTGCTAACGTTGGATTTACTATGGAGTATCGGATTCTTTGGGTGAAATCTCCCAAAATGCTAACTTTCTTTTTGTTTTTAATATATATATATATATATATATATATATGTATATATATATATATATATATATATATATATATATATATATATATATATATATATATATATATATATATATATATAT
>CAXITT010000141.1:375709-391173 GCA_964033795.1 Lymnaea stagnalis
TATATATATATATATATATATATTTATATATATATATATATATGTAAATGAATATAATAAAAATAAATTTTTTAGGAAATTTAACATTTTTTAAATATATGTTGATGAAAGTATTTTTTTCCAGAACTGCCATGTAAACTTAATATTTATCTCATCAAAACTTTACCTCATACGTGAGAGGGTTATAGAAAATAATAAACAATAAAAGAAAAAAAAAACATACAAACGTAGACACAGAGACATAAAGAAATGCAAAGATATCGAAGAATAATTATAATAAATCCCCCCCCCCCCAAAAAAAAAAAAAAAAAAAAAAAAAAAAAAAAAAAAAACAAACGAAAACACAAAAACAAAAAAAAATACAAAAAAAACGAAAAAAAATTAAAAAAAACCCCCCCCCCCCCCAAAAAAAAAAATAAATAAATAAATATCACATCACCAAACTGATATCCCACATTTACTTCTGACGGTAGCCACCCACCACCGTCAATGCTACACACTCTTTGAGATTCACATAATTCATGAGCAAAGTTTAGAAAAAGGCATTTCATTTGTAAGTAGGTCAATGTGTACATCAGTAGGTCAAGGTGAATATCGGTAGGTCAGTGCGTACAACAGTAGGTCAATGTGTATATCGGTAGGTCAATGTGTGCATCATTAGGTCGATGTGTATATCAGTAGGTCAATGTGTGCATCATTAGGTAGTTCAATGCGTACAACGGCAAGTCAGTGTGTATGTCAGCAGGTCATTGTGCACACCAGTAGATCAATGTGCACAAAATTAGTTGAATGTGTACACCGGTAAGTCAGTGTGCACATCAGTACAATGTCAACTCTACATTATTAGGTCAATGCTTATGTAATTAATTTAATGTGCACATTTGAATGTTAATGGCTACATCAGTAGGGGTAGGCATGCATATGTTTATCTGTTTGTCAATATAAACAACTGATTTTTTAAATTAAATTAAATGCTACCACAAAGCTGTTATTTTTTTAAAATAAAAAGACCCTTTCAAAATATATATTTTGATTATGTGTATTATCGCTATTTATGAAGAAAAGATCTCCAAAATGTTGATTCTACATTGATTTGTCTCTTCAATTTTGCTCTTTTAATTAAAATTTTTTTTTGAGAATCTCTTTTGTGAATAATTTTGCGTAGTTATATTATTCATTGTGGGGAATCGGTCACTCCGATACTGTTTACGTATGTGACATATGAAAAGTAATTCTTTTGATGCCATTCAGGCTAAAATCTCTACGCCTGTAGATTTGTTACATTTCTAAAAAAAAAAAAAAAAAAAAAAAAAACATTGTGGGGAATCGGTCACTCCGATACTGTTTACGTATGTGACATATGAAAAGTAATTCTTTTGATGCCATTCAGGCTAAAATCTCTACGCCTGTAGATTTGCCACAATTCTAAAAAAAAAAAAAAAAAAAAAAAAAATAGGTTACCAGACTTTGCCTTCAAGATCTGGAAATCTATTTCTTTGTTGGTTAGAATTTTTATCCTTAACAAAATAAACCTAGCACCCTCTTACGCTTCTAAACAAACAGTTTTGATATTTTAATGAGTATTGAGTGTTTCATTTTTTTTTTTCGTACGTATTCGCCGAGGTTTGATGAAAGTAAACATTTAAAAAAAATACCCCCAAAATTATATATATATGTATCATTTTGGGGGTATTTTAAAAAAAATGTTTACTTTCATCAAACCTCGGCGAATACTTACAAAAAAAAATTAAAAAATTCGATACTCATTAAAATATCAAAACTGTTTTTTTTTCAGAAGCGTAAGAGGGTGCAAGGTTTATTTTATATAAAAGAAGCATTGCAGGTAGTCAATTTTTTAAACAGCTTTTGTTATACAGTATTGAGCAAGAGCCCCAGAACCGAAACACTAATGTCTCACACACTTTGTATCGTGCTTCAATTAGAATTAGAAATGTTTTTTTTTTTTTTTTTTACAGAATGAAACAATAAGTGTCAGTATTTTACTATAACATCACGAGATAAAGGGATATAACATTTCAAGAGTTTTTTTATTGTACATTTAAAAAAATTGATCCAACATTTAAACCACGTATAGAAGAGATAATTTATGTCAATATTGTAATAATATATAATTAACATGACAAATACATACATTGGTAATATTTATAGAAATATTAAAGGCAATTTGAAAAAAAAGAGAGAAAACAAATTGGCAATTTTAGGCAAGATGATACATGCTTCAGCATCATCTCAATACACGCTTTAGCATCATCTCAACTAGGACACGCAGACATTGTTTTCTATCATAGCAAATTATGTTTGTACTCCTTCATCAATAATGTCTTCTAACTAAATAAAAACTGTTTCCAATAATTACGTATTTTCTTTTTTTTTAACCAATATACAAAGTTTTGCATGATTGTGAAGATAAATCATTTTTACCTTGCAATGTTTGATATGAGCAATATGAGGATATTATTGTAATTATCTTAAAGATAAAGAAATATCATCCAAACCAATCCTATTAGACTTAACATATTATTTTTAAAAAAGAGAAAATATTGTTTTAATTATAGAGCTTCACTTTTCATTTTGATAAGAAAATATGTGTAAATATATAAATGATATCAGTTCATGATAGGTATAATTTGAATATTAATTTGTTGAATTAAAAAAAAATAATACAAAAAAAAACCAAAAAAACAACGTTATAATTGCATCTGAAACAAGGTGAACTTCTTATTGGTTGAACCGTATCTCCTGTGTGTTGTTAATTTTCTTTAGACTGCATTTACATGGAAAACGCATTGAATTGAATTCCAGGAAAAACTCTGTATAAATTTGTCAGTGACCAAAGAAGATTCACTAATTTTTTTTTCAAATTTGGGAAGGACAATAATAGTAAGTGAACTCGTTGGAAAAAAGTCTTAAAATTACGGTTCACAACTAGGATTTCTTGGGCTAAGCAATAACCAACATCTCAACTAACCTTAACATTGTAATTTTTATACATTTATAGGCAATAAAAATAAACGACTTTGAAAAATCAACTCTTTAGTTTAAGCGAGGTTTGTGTGCATTTTTAATTATATTAAATTTTATTCTCGAAAAATCCCGTTATCACGAGACGAAGAAACTTTCTTTTCCGTTTCCCTTAAGTACTAAACAGTAGGAGATTTTTTACGTATGCAGAGACTAAAATCAAACAAACATGGCGTGATTTGAAATATATCAGGAATACGCACTACAGATTGGGGGAGGGTTTTTCAACAAACAGAAAATGTTTAATACAATGGAATTATTTCGGTGGAATATTTTAAAAAAATTTTTAATAAAACACGTTTGGTTGTAAATAATAACTTTATCGGTATAAGATTTTGATAAAATCAACAAATAACAAAGTGATGCATGTCTTGATGGAAACTTCAAAATTGAATCAGTCGTATGTAAATTATATTTAGTGGAAGAAAAAATAATTAAACCAACTGTTTAAATAAAAAAATTATTCACATTATTATTGAAAATGTTCATAAAATGACAAGAAAGTACACAAATGAAGGCAGTAGCCAGTAGCAAACTTAAAAAAAAGGCATCTTAAAAAAGAAAAAACATTCACACCAATTTCAAATTATTATATAAAAAAAATAGACCTTGCTTTAACCGAAAGGCTTAAGGCAATAATGTATGGAAACAAGACAGACCAGATTGGTAAAAAATACATTGGAATCAAAAGATAAGACAATTATTGAATAAGGTCTTAAATTTTCCATAAAGACTTGATTTCACAAGCAGTTTTATTGGAAAAAAGTTGAAATTTTATATTTGATTAAACAAAAAACAAACATAAATAATAAGTTATATGAAAATAATGTTATTTATTTGGCCCCCCCCCCTGATAACTTTGAATACATTTAATATAGTAATACAATCTTTGGTAATGCGTGTGTAACCAATTTTTCTTTGTTATCATAAAAAAGACTTCAATGAAAATTGTGAAACAAACAAAAATTGTTATGAAAAAGAAAGGTGTCGATTTGTATGAAGACTCACCTCGAAACAATGAACACGTTTCAAATATAACAATAACTAGCTTCATAAGTTATGTTTTTACCATGGCCTGCTTACATTGGGCGATTAGATGACAACAGTCACATTCAAAGAATGCTCGAGTTTACACCTGAATAACAATGTGATAGAAGGCGTGTCCTAGCTGAATGCTGAGAGGCTACGAGGCCCATGATGCTACTATACCCATGATGCTTAGGTGCTCGTGATACTAAGACGCCAATGATACTATTGTGCCCATGATGCTACTATACCCATGATGCTAAGATGCTCATGATACTAAGATGCCAATGATACTATTGTGCCCATGATGCTACCATGCCCATGATATTCAGATGCTCATGATACTAAGATGCCAATGATACTATTGTGCCCATGATGCTACCATGCCCATGATATTCAGATGCTCATGATACTAAGATGCCAATGATACTATTGTGCCCATGATGCTACCATGCCCATGATATTCAGATGCTCAAGATACTAAGATGCCAATGATACTATTGTGCCCATGATGCTACCATGCCCATGATATTCAGATGCTCATGATACTATGATGCCAATGATACTATTGTGCCCATGATGCTACCATGCTCATGATATTCAGATGCTCATGATACTAAGACGCCAATGATGCGATTGTGCCAATGATGCTACCATGCCCATAATATTCAGATGCTCAAGATACTAAGATGCCAATGATACTATTGTGCCCATGATGCTACCATGCCCATGAGATTCAGATGCCTATGATACTAAGATGCCAATGATACTATTGTGCCCATGATGCTACCATGCCCATGATATTCAGATGCTCATGATACTATGATGCCAATGATACTATTGTGCCCATGATGCTACCATGCCCATGATATTCAGATGCTCATGATACTAAGATGCCAATGATACTATTGTGCCCATGATGCTACCATGCCCATGATATTCAGATGCTCATGATACTAAGATGCCAATGATACTATTGTGCCCATGATGCTATCATGCCCATGATATTCAGATGCTCATGATACTAAGATGCCAATGATACTATTGTGCCCATGATGCTACCATGCCCATGATATTCAGATGCTCATGATACTATGATGCCAATGATACTATTGTGCCCATGATGCTACCATGCTCATGATATTCAGATGCTCATGATACTAAGACGCCAATGATGCGATTGTGCCAATGATGCTACCATGCCCATGATATTCAGATGCTCAAGATACTAAGATGCCAATGATACTATTGTGCCCATGATGCTACCATGCCCATGATATTCAGATGCTCATGATACTAAGATGCCAATGATACTATTGTGCCCATGATGCTACCATGCCCATGATATTCAGATGCTCATGATACTAAGATGCCAATGATACTATTGTGCCCATGATGCTACCATGCCCATGATATTCAGATGCTCATGATACTAAGATGCCAATGATACTATTGTGCCCATGATGCTACCATGCCCATGATATTAAAATGCTCATGATACTAAGATGCCAATGATACTATTGTGCCCAGGATGCTACCATGCCCATGATATTCAGATGTTCATGATACTAAGATGCCAATGATGCGATTGTGCCCATGATGCTACCATGCCCATGATATTCAGATGCTCGTGATACTAAGATGCCAATGATGCGATTGTGCCCATGATGCTACTATACCCATGATGCTACTATGCCTAAGATGCTACCATGCCTATGATGCTACTTTTCCCATCATGTTATGATGCCCATGGTGTTACTATGATCATGATGCTACAAAGTCGATGATAGGATAATGCCCATGAATCCACTATGCCCGTGATACCATAATGTCCATGATGCTACTATGCCCATGATGCCAAGATGCTCATGATGTTTAGGTGCCCATGATGCTATTTTCCCCATGATGCTACTTTGCCCATGGTGATAAGATGCACACGATGCTAACATGCCCATGATGATACGATGCCCAAGGAGCTAGTATGCCCATGACGCTATGCTGTCCAAGATTCTACTATGCCCATAATGCTAAGATACCCATGGTGCTACAATGCCAATGGTGCTACAATGCTCATGATCCTACTATGAGCATGACGGTAATATGCCCACGATAACAGGAGTCCTGAGAATTTCGATCTAATTTTATTTTTGTTGTTGTTAGTAGCAGATGTCAGTGACACATGTACGTCATTACGATTAACATTACTGTCAACAGAACTGGGACAGCAGACGTCAGTTGGCTGTAACTCAAGGCAGACGATTGACCACACGGTGTATCAGTCTGTGGGAGGACAAACATTTTAAGCATAGATACAATAACATAATTTTTTATTAAGAAATGAGTTGTGTTTATTCTATGAGTAAAGGATGAATTTGAAATCTATAACAAACACACTATTGATATGAATAGTTATAAAACCATGTTTTTGCACCGTATTTTTGAAGAAAATTATATGACGAGATAGGCTACATAGCGAAACAATGACTTGTTACTCATTGTTCTTGACGACGGACAGAGTAGCACCGAGGTGGATCATAATGAAACCAGCAGGTGGTTGCGATGAACGAAAATGGTAAATGAATGCTTTTAAGTAATGCTACATTATTTCCTAATTAATTTGTTTACTCATGGATAAACACGCCGTTACCCTAATGTTACCCTAATGTTACCCCAATGTTGCCCTTATGCTAGCACGGTGTTGCCATAATATTTACCTGTAACCGCTCAAATATTAATATATTGAATTGTTTCGAATAATGAATCGTTGCACAATTTAGTATTAACAGGAAGTGGGAGGGTTAATGTCATGCGCGGAAGAGATGAAGTGATCTTGTGAGATGGTCAAGATATTCATGATTTTTTTTTTTCGTTTGCGCTTGCATATATGTATCTCATGGCATCGGATTAGCCATTTTTTATTTAAACGTTTCAAGAGAGAACTGAAGTGTACAAAATGATCTGGAGATTTATTTCATTTTGTGGTACCTGTGAATATATATACATATATACATATACACACACACACACACATATATATATATATATATATATATATATATATATATAATGTGTCTATCTATGGTATTTGCCTCGTGTATCCCTACAGTATAATGATAAAGATAATTATTAAACAAGCTCTGCATGCTGTATGCAGATGAACTTTTATAGATTAAGTAACGGTGAAGGATTGCACAACGAATATACACAATAACCAAGCACGTTGCATTACCCTTTGTTTTGCCCTTATGTTACCCAAATGTTACCCTAATATTACCATACTGTTACCCTTATGTTACCCTTATGTTACCCAAATTGTTACCTTAATGTTGCCCTGCGTAAAATCTAATTCCAGAAGCGTCTTTTAATTTGTTATACCTTTGCGGGTGCCAGCGAAAACTTGCCATCTGCTGCAGGGGAATGGAAGTGCCGCACATTTGAAATGTTGAATAGAGGTGACACATGTGGTGCCGTTTCGGGACGTACCCAATGGCGTAGGGGGGGGGGTTGTAAAGGAGGGGTGGTCCACCCTGGGCGGCCTTTTTCCCCCTTGTAGAGAACGGGGAATAACTTCAGGGCANGGGGGGGGGGGGATGACATAAAATCTTGGGCTCAAGGCAGCACTAACCCCAGCTACGCCACCGGAAGTGTCTCTTGTCATGATAGAGCATTTTGTCACGACCCTGATTAAATGAATAGATGAAGATTATCAATAAAACTATAGACAACTGGGGTGTACCCACCTCATTGGAAGCATCTAAGCACAGCAGTTCATTCGATCGTGTGCTGTCCACGCGTTTTAACTCATTGGAGAAATTCAGAAGAATTTGACATTGGGTGTCTTCCCCATGTAAGTAAAAGTCAAGGAAAACTCACCATCTGGATGCAATATTGTTTAAACATTATTTTATGAATCATCTCGAGTCTAATTAGATGTAATGGTAATAATTTGTACTCAAAACAATTTAGATCCCGATGCAAAATATAATTGCTTTAAAAAAGAAAATGTTTTGAAATGAATAAATTGCCATTAAAACGTGCAGCTGTATAAGGATATAGACGAGCTCTTTGGGTCGGCTGCTGAAGTAGTAGGGGTGGTAGTGTCTGGTGGTCGGATGCACAGAGCTGTTGACGGTGGAGGTGCTGGTGTTCTCGTCGCTGTCGCTCGCCGCGTTGCTGCTGTTGCACACGCAGCTGGCGTCGGCAACGATGAAAACCAGGTTGGTGTCGTTCAGCCACAGAGCCTCGTAAGAACCTCTGGGAATGTCAACAAAACACACAGCAGGTGAGTGAGATAGCAAAGCAAATGGTCTGCTCATAACATCGACATCAAATCATTCACCCGAAACCCAAAGTAGAGCACTAGATCCTAATAACTCAGAGATGCAGTTTGTTAAACAAATGGCGACCGTGTGGCAGCCCCTGGTAATATTAGGTGACGAGGACAGTAAAAGCAATTGAAAAAATAAAACTTTGAAAGATCAATCCTATAATTGTCAACGGAAAAGATAATGTAAATGTATAGTCCAAAATCTTGCTGGCAGTTTCCATTAGCTAACAGTAATTTCACTGATTTTTAAATGAATATATAATTCTGAGTCCGGACAGCTTTGGGCCAGTGATGGTTAACCATCTTCCACATTTATTAAACGAAAAATGTATACTGAGATTTTGTGATTCTTGATTTAGTTCATGTCTTGTTGGTGTAGAAATCTCAATAAAAAAAAAAAAAAAAAAAAAATTGTACCACGGTGAATTTTTATTGGGCTTTCTGCTGACTTGACCACTTGCGCCTTAGTAGAAAAATTCAAGATTTAAAAAAAAAATCATGGCTAACCACCAACCCTCCCTCCAAACCCCCCCCCAAAAAAAAACAAAAAAAAAAAAATTGTACCACGGTGAATTTTTATTGGGCTTTCTGCTGACTTGACCACTTGCGCCTTAGTAGCGGCGGCGCGCTATACCGCACAAAACTTTGACAACTTACCTCTTGGTTGTCGCGGAACACTGTTCCGCGCACGACGCCATCATCCTCTGTCGTGGCCTGGCCAGCAGCTTGCCCAAGTTGAGCCTGTAGCGGTGGATGGTTTGGATGCAAGGCCTCATCTTCACCACGTTCTCCTCCCTGTCTTCCACATTCTTGAGGACGTGCTCACAAAATATAAACCTCGCCAAGGGTTCCGGTATTTGTTCACCACATTCTTCTTTGAGTTCATCTGTCGATAGTTTAGAATAAGGTTGTGGACTTTTGATGACTGTTTCCGGGACAACGATGCGGGTCATGCCATCTTGTGACATAGAGAACAGGCATTGAAACAAACATAACAAAACCAGTCTCGCCAGGCAAGTGGATAGGCCGTGGCCAGGTAAACCCTAGATGGATTTCCTCGTACACAGAGATAAAAAAAGTACACAGTAGTACACACTACACAGTACACAGGACGCATTGCACAATACACACTATTGACATTTAGCAAGTTGGAAATATAATTACATAGATTTGAGGAGCCTCTATCCGCAGCAGACTGTGGGCTGACGAGTGTTGTCCACTGGGACAGAAATCTGCAATGGTATTTAAAATAATAAGGCTAGACTCAACGCAAATGAACATTAACATTCAGGTATTTGGGGCAAGTAAATAAGTTTTCGAATTTTCATTATGTGTCGTGACAGGATCATCGTCTGTCGTTACAGAATCATTAGCTGTCGTGACAGAATCATCGGCTGTCGTGACTGAATCATCGGCTGTCGTGAGAGAATCATCGGCTGTCGTGGCAGGATCATCGGCTGTCGTGACAGAATCATCGGCTGTCTTGACAGAATCATCGGCTGTCGAGACAGAATCATCAGCTGTCGCGACAGGATCATCGTCTGTCGTTACAGAATCATTAGCTGTCGTGACAGAATCATCGGCTGTCGTGACAGAATCATCGGCTGTCGTGAGAGCATCATCGGCTGTCGTGGCAGGATCATCGGCTGTCGTGACAGAATCATCGGCTGTCTTGACAGAATCATCGGCTGTCGAGACAGAATCATCAGCTGTCGCGACAGGATCATCGTCTGTCGTGACAGAATCATTAGCTGTCGTGACAGAATCATCGGCTGTCGTGACAGAGTCATCGGCTGTCGTGGCAGAATCATCAGCTGTCGTGACAGAATCATCGGCTGTCGTGACAGAATCATTAGCTGTCGTGACAGAATCCATTGGCTGTTGTGACAGAATCATCGGCTGTCGAGACAGAGTCATCAGCTGTCGCGACAGGATCATCCTCTGTCGTTACAGAATCATTAGCTGTCGTGACAGAATCATCGGCTGTCGTGACAGAATCATTAGCTGTCGTGACAGAATCATCAGCTGTCGTGACAGAGTCATCGGCTGTCGTGACATAATCATTAGCTGTCGTGACAGAATCATCAGCTGTCGTGACAGAATCATCGGCTGTCGTGGCAGAATCATTAGCTGTCGTGACAGAATCCATTGGCTGTCGTGATAGAATCATTAGCTGTTGTGACAGAATCATCGGATGTCGTGACAGAAACATTAGCTGTCGTAACAGAATCATCGGCTGTTAACTTATTAACGCTTGTTTCTCTTATTTTATTTCGCTCCGATGCATTATCCAAACCATATATTAGACATTTTATATAATTAGATAAAAACCACGAAATTAAACAACACACACTTACACAAAAGAAACAAAACAATTCGTACAACTCTTCTTGATGTATTTTTGTGTGGTTAATTACTTAAGAAATCATTGCATCTTATTTCCTTTATCTTCACCTTGGAAAAAAAAAGGAGAACTGATTTTAGGGGGGTTGGGTGTTGGAGAATTTGATCTAATCGACGACGAGTCTATGTGCTAAGTTTAAGGTTCGATAGGACGACGTGAGGCATAGGTCAATTACACTTCCGAGGATTCTTACAGAAAAAAATTAACCACATGAAATAAAGCGCATACTTATTTGGGCGTGGGGCTGAAAATTTGACAAAACATGTTCTCAAGGAGCGCACTTTATAAGAATCCCAGTAAGCGCTCCCCCCTCACCACTAGCGCTCGCAAACGCAATTTTTTTTTTTTACGCGCTTGAACAAAATTAATATTCTAATGTCCCATCCGCTTTTACACCGCAGATTTATTTCACCAAACATTTTAGAAAAAAATTGAAGAAAATCTCACGCACCAAACGAAAAAGCGATACTTTTGAGAATCTAATTTAAAGAAGTAATCGGAATCGTATTTCGAGAAATCTGTGGCGTCTGGTAGGGCTCAAACTGATTTCTGGGGTTTGGTGTCGGGGTTCGTGCTGAAAATTCGAAAGAATGTGTTGTCGCTGGCATCGAGTCCATGTGCCAAGTTTCAGCTCGATGGGTTGATGAAGAGGGAGTCACTTAGCCATGGGTAGATTTTGCCACAAACACACGAACAGAAGCGAAGTGAATATAAAGGATTTAAAAAGAAATGCTCTTCTAAGTGAATTCAAAACTGCGTAGCGAAGAAACGTTAAATAAAACCAGCCTTAAGGTGAAATTTCGTTTAAGTTCCTTTTAAAAAATTAAAAAAAAAAAGAAAATGAGTTAGAGAGTTTTACTTACATAAAGACCTCCGTAAGTAACCAGAGGAAAAGTCGTGCTGCTGTTCTGAAGGGCTGTGTTACAAAGTAAGATATAAATACATATGTAACATTGTACATTAATTAAGTAGAACGAGTAAATAATTTCTGGCTAAAGTTATAATTTGACAAATCTAATCATTACTGAAGAAATAGCATATTTTCGGTAAGCTTTCACGAAGGTAAAAAATAAATATATTAACTTTCATCTTTAAAATCGAAAAAAAAATACTTTTTTGTGCGATTTCACCGATTTCACTTTTTGAAATAAAATCAGATTTAAAAAAAAAACAAAAAAAACGTACATTTTTTATAAAATTAGACGCACTATCGTTGATGTTGATTAGCGTCTCACATATACTTTGATAGTCTGTCAGCTGAACTCTGGGGAGGCAGAGAAACAACAGAAATGGGATCAAAAGGTGAAACGTTTGTTATCTCTGGTCATTCACTGGTCCCGATCACACCGCACGATACTGCGTCTTCGCACTGGGACCCACATGGTTCAATGTCCTCCTTTTGGGACCCATGGCTAAGCTCAGTAAAAGAATGAGCACCTATTTCAAATAATTTCAATTAAAATCTGCGGATAACAATGTGTTGATTTATTTGATAATGCCAACACAACAGTATCATTCAGCTTAATTTGGCCGCTTTTAAATTTCAGTTCCTTTCTACACTTTGTTTTTAATATGTGCTCTCTCGTAGCTTATGAGACTTTCTTTGTCAGTATTACGAGTATTGTAGAATTAGATACCATTTTGACCAATGACGTAATATATACTGCCCAGTGTAAACGGGCTGATTAATGGCGTAATGTATAATCTTTAGTGTAAACGGGCTGACCAATGACGTAATGTATACAGTCTTGTGTAAACGTGCTGACTAATGACGTATGTATACAGTCTTGTGTAAACGGGCTAACCTATGACGTAATGTATACAGTCTTGTGTAAACGGCCTAAGCAATGACGTAATGTATACAGTCTTGTGTAAACGTGCTGACCAATGACGTAATGTATACTGTCTTGTGTAGACGTGCTGACCAATGACGTAATGTATACAGTCTTGTGTAGACGGGCTGACCAATGACGTAATGTATACAGTCTTGTGTAAACGTGCTGACCAATGACGTAATGTATACTGTCTTGTGTAAACGTGCTGACCAATGACGTAATGTATACTGTCTTGTGTAGACGTGCTGACCAATGACGTAATGTATACTGTCTTGTGTAAACGTGCTGACCAATGACATAATGTATACTGTCTTGTGTAGAAGTGCTGACCAATGACGTAATGTATACTGTCTTGTGTAAAAGTGCTGACCAATGACGTTATGTATACTGACTTGTGTAGACGTGCTGACCAATGACGTAATGTATACTGTCTTGTGTAAACGTGCTGACCAATTGACTTACTGTTTGAATAACGAATCGTCTAGCAACGCCCGCATCAGACGCCCATTCTGCTGACCTAACAACATTCCAGTCTGGAGAAAATGAGAAAAACGCAAACAATTATTTCTCTATTTCCAAAAGGAATGACTCCATAACATACATTTTTGAACTTTTAAAAAGGGCAGTTATTTCTTTAAATGATGACACGAGCGTTTAGGTCAGTGGTTCCCGGCCTGTGCATCACTGAGCCCTGGCTCCGCGTGCACTTCTTACGTGCTCCGTGTGCGCTCCATGTCATACCTAATCACTATAAAATGTAAGTGATAATGTGGATCCAAGAGGCATTACAATTTATTCTAAAAAAGGGAACCGCAAGTCAAAAGGGGCTGAGAAACACTGGTTTAGATACTTAAATTTTTAACCTTTTCTTCCGTTTGGCCAACGTTGACCAGTGTTGTCGTACTGTTCAATTAACACCGGGGCCATAATACGAAACCCTACGTAATAGAGACCACCTTACCCCGCTTTTATCTGGGTTGTTGGTGGCTAGGATGTAACCACTGCTGTCAACCAGGAAGCATTGGAAATGCTGCAGAAAAAAAACAACAGGCTTTCAAAATTAAATTGCTAGGGTTGTCAACACTACCCAGTAAATGTAATGTTGTGATTGTTAACACTACCCGACTACGTGTTATGCCGTGATTGTTAACACTACCCGATTACATGTCATGCTGTGATTGTTAACACTACCCCATTACATGTCATGCTGCGATTGTTAACACTACCCGATTACATGTCATGCTGCGATTGTTAACACTACCCGATTACATGTCATGCTGTGATTGTTAACACTACCCGATTGATTTTCGCTGAGCCTTCGATTTCAAGTTTTGACGTCAAATTTATTTTTTTTTTCAATGGGAACTAAAAACACTTCAAATGATCTCTTTGAAAGAAACTTTCTTCACCTCACTTTCTTCACCTCACTTTCTTCACCTCACTTTCTTCCCCTCACTTTCTTCATCTCATTTTCTTCACCTCACTTTCTTCACTTCACTTTCTTCATCTCATTTTCTTCACCTCACTTTCTTCACTTCACTTTCTTCATCTCATTTTCTTCACCTCACTTTCTTCACTTCACTTTCTTCATCTCATTTTCTTCACCTCACTTTCTTCCCCTCACTTTCTTCATCTCATTTTCTTCACCTTACTTTCTTCACTTCACTTTCTTCATCTCATTTTCTTCACCTCACTTTCTTCATCTCATTTTCTTCACTTCACTTTCTTCACCTCACTTTCTTCAATTGTTGTTTTATTGTTAATTCTTCAAGAGTTTTGTTTAAAAATTTATTTCAGAAACGATATTTTTCAGTTAAAACTGTATTAACGAAGATTAATCTTGTTGTTTAAATTGCTGACATTCAAAGGTCACTGACCTCAGTGTCGTTACATGTATAGGGACAGGAAGCGTCTTGGCACTGGAAGAGGTACTGAGCAAACTTGTTGTAGAAGGCACTGTATTTCATGTTGAAGGCCACCACGGCTGCGGGCACTTGTGCGGACTTATTTTGGCCCACAATCTCCGCCGTGGAGATGGTCACGAAGGAATCGTTTATTTTAAAGTCTTCTGCGGAGGAGAAACGTATACACTTGTCTCCGTTATGGTCTACTGACTCTATGGCTATATGCATGGGCGCCCGCAGAAAAAATCGATTAACTTTTTAGGGGGGGGGGGTAAAATTTTTTTAGTAATATTTTAATGTAGTTTTAATTTACTGTAGCGTAATTGTATGGTGAACGAACGGACAGGACATCAGCTTAGTTACTTTCTCTTTATTTTCTCTTTACTTTAATACATTTTGTACCTATTTTTGTCTAAAATTTTTTATCCAATCAATCCAGGGGGGGGGGCAAGTGCCCCCCCTCCCCGCGGGCGCCCATGGCTTTATGGCCTACTGACTCCATGGCTTTATGGCCTACTGACTCTATGGCTTTATGGCCTACTTACTCTATGGCTTTATGGCCTACTGACTATGGCTTTATGGTCTACTGACTCTATGGCTTAATGGCCTACTGACTCTATGGCTTAATGGCCTACTGACTCTATGGCTTTATGGCCTACTGACTATGGCTTTATGGCCTACTGACTCTATGGCTTTATGGCCTACTGACTATGGCTTTATGGCCTACTGACTCTATGGCTTTATGGCCTACTGACTCTATGGCTTTATGGCCTACTGACTATGGCTTTATGGCCTACTGACTATGGCTTTATGGTCTACTGACTATGGCTTTATGGTCTACTGACTATGGCTTTATGGCCTACTGACTATGGCTTTTTGGCCTACTGACTCTATGGCTTTATGGCCTCCTCACTCTCTGGCTTTAT
>CAXITT010000141.1:391367-410156 GCA_964033795.1 Lymnaea stagnalis
TTATGGCCTACTGACTCTATGGCTTTATGGCCTACTGACTCTATGGCTTTATGGCCTACTGTCTCTATGGCTTTATGGCCTACTGTCTCTATGGCTTTATGGCCTACTGACTATGGCTTTATGGCCTTCTGACTATGGCTTTATGGCCTACTGACTCTATGGCTTTATGGCCTACTGACTCTATGGCTTTATGGCCTTCTGACTTTATTGGTGTACGGCTTAATGCCATTAATTTATTGGTTTTTGTCATACCAAGGGCCGCTACTAAAAAAACATTGCGAAATTAATGATTGGCGAAGTCATTTCCCCTGCATTGACGGAAACTTGAAAGTATCAAGCGCATACCGGTATATCCTATTAATTTGATGTGACACGTTGCGGCAATTAAGCGTAAATCATTTATTGACTTACGAACTTTGACCTTGAAGAAGTGTTTCTCTTCCAGACCGAAAAAGAAAATTTGACAAAATACCAAACTGATCCATCAGACTAAATTATGTGATGTCCTTTAGGACTAAATGGCACCGTTTGTCCTACACACTTACAACAACAGCTGTCAGAGAAGATATGTTTTTTTTTGCTGTTTACTACGTACGTAGGCCACAGCATAACAAATAGTGTACTATGTACGTATGCCACGGCACAACAAATAGTGTACTATTTATGTACGCCACAGCACAAGAAAACAACAACCAGTGTACTTTGTATGTACGCCACTCCAAATGAATAGTGTACTATGTATGTACGCCACACTACAACAAGCACTCTCAGGCAGTTCCATGAGAACACAGTATCAATAAAATTATGTAACAAGCACTCTCAGACAGTTCCATGAGAACACAGTATCAATAACATTATGTAACAAGTACTCTCAGACAGTTCAATGAGACCACAGTATCAATAACATTATGTAACAAGCACTCTCAGACAGTTCCATGAGAACACAGCATCGATAACATTATGTAACAAGCACTCTCAGACAGCTCCATGAGAACACAGCATCGATAACATTATGTAACAAGTACTCTCAGACAGCTCCATGAGACCACAGCATCAATAACATTATGTAACAAGCACTCTCAGACGGTTCCATGAGAATACAGCATCAATAACATTATGTAACAAGCACTCTCAGACAGTTCCATGAGAATACAGCATCAATAACATGATGTAAGAAGCTTGCGTCATAAAAACAAAACAATTAAAAAAAAAACCAACATACTTGGGAAGTTAACAACTGGTCCGGAAAAGACGAATCTATAACCGTCTTCCCAGCCATCCACTGCCATCTTGTAGTAGGAGCTCTTGATGGCATGTGAGCTGGTGTAGTACCAGTGCCTGGAAGGAAGATACGTGTATACATCGCTGCGGTTAATATTTGATGAACTGTGAGTCACATCCCGTTGTAATATTTGAAACCAATTTCATAGTTGTATGTAAAATCCATTTTATTGTAGTTATGGAAACCCTTTTCATTGTAGTATTTGAAACCCATTTCATTGTAGTATTTGATACCAATTTCATTGTAGTATTTGAAACCAATTTCATTCTAGAATGTGAAACCCAATATACTTCAATATATGTCAAGAATGCCATAATGTTTATGGTTATATTGTTCAATATATTTCAAGAAGGGCATACTGTTTAGAGCTATATTGTTCAATATATTTCAAGACGGGCAGAATGTTTAGAGCTATATCACTCATCTAGGTACCGGTATTGAAAAATTGTTCGTTTCAAACATCAGGCATTGGAGATAGGATGTACTGACTGATGTAGTCCAGCCTTCGTGTTTGATTTTTAGGCAGTGCACGATTAAGAACATTTTTGTAAAACCTGGAAGGTCAAATAAGCTCTCAAGATTCTTCCGCGAGAAGTTCAGCCAAAACTGACCCCCTTAGGGGTGGACTGGGGAGTTCAAGCGGCCCGGGTAAAAATCAAAGCGGCCTGGGAAAAAAACAAAAAGCGGCCCCATCTTCATGACTTTTATTTTTATTATATTACCGGTCCTAGCGGCCCATCGGGAATCTTCCCGGTGTCCCGGCGGCCCAGTCCACCCCTGCCCCCCCCTCCCCCCACAACCCGAACACTTGAGGATCGGCGTCGTAAGCCTCTCGAAGCATTGCAAATAATACACAAACAACACCATTATCTCATGGCAACAGAAGGAAGTCAACAATTGTTGTAGATTTGGTGGGGGGTCACATTATTTACAACAAAGAGTGCTTGAAATATGTCTTTTACTAAAACTTACGAATCAATCTCGTCAATGACGACATGTCGGGTCAGCCCGCTGCTGGTTCCGATCCAGATGAAGCCAATCCCGAAACTGAGGATTTGAAAATAGAATGTGTCGGCAGTTAAATCAGCCAGCAAACAGTGGCCAATGAGCATGACTTGTTCCGGACATTTATGTCAATCATAATTCTAAAAACGTCGGTGACGTAGTAGTCTAGGAGAGGGTTACAAAAATATTCGCCAAAATATAACTGTTTCAGATTTATAAAGCACATAGCGCCACATTAGTTAACACGAAAATAATTTGAACAATTTTCTTTTTTAGAACTGTGGACATGTTTAAAATGTATTTTTAAAGTGTTACTTTCGGCATTTAATTCAATATCATCTGTTCAAATATGTATAAATATGTACAACAATGTTCAAATATGTACAAATATGTTCAAACATGTACAAAGATGTTCAAATATGTACAAAGATGTACAAAAATGTTCATATGTTTTAATGCAAATTTCAAGTCAAAGTCCAAGAATTGTCTTTGCCCAGTATTATTACTCAAAGAAAACACAAACTTCCCATCATGTTCTTAAAGTTTCCCCATCTTACTTGAGATGTGCCATGGCGAAGCAGTGAGCCTTCTCCTCGTCATTCTTCCGGTTGGTGTTTGAACTCCAACACGCGTTGTACTCATTCTTAAAACTGAGGAAGTAGCCCGTTTGAAAAGTTGGTGTTTATTTCAAACCAAATATCCCACATGCTCTATTTATGCAGCTATAATTCTATTAATATTATTTTTTTTTTCAATGCGTCCGTTTAGTCGCGTCTTCAGTCTGCCCAGTAGTACGTTATTTTTCCCGTTCAACAGTCAATCATTTTTAATATCTCATCCAACCATCCACCAGGCCGTAAGTCGGAAACTATACCAACAGGTTCGGAGAAAGGTGCTATTGAAAAAAAAAAGTTTATTCCAATTCCTTTTCAAAGAGGAAAAAAATTTTCAAGTCATAATTTTAATGTCGTTTGTGACCAATCTGTCGTTTGTAACCCCTCCATCGTTTGTAACACATCCATCCCTTGTAACCCATCCATCGTCTGTAACACATGGATCCCTTGTAACACATTATCGTTTGTAACACATCCATCCCTTGTAACCCATCCATCGTCTGTAACACATGGATCCCTTGTAACCCATCCATCGTTTGTAACACACCCATCCCTTGTAACCCATCCATCGTTTGTAACACATCCATCCCTTGTAACCCATCCATCGTCTGTAACACATCAATCCCTTGTAACCCATCCATCGTTTGTAACAAATCCATCGTTTGTAACCCATCCATCGTTTGTAACCCATCCATCGTTTGCAGGAAAACACAGCCTAGAAATGTCCCGAAACGCAAACTGAAAGATTTGTCACGTGATGTTAGTGAAACCTTTCGTTTATGGCCAGGCAGCTATTCAAATATTAAATACTTTCATATAAATGTTTTCATCATAAAAACTTTGAGGTCTTTAAATATTTGAGGCCTTTAAATATTTGAGGCCCATAAATATTTGAGACCCTTAAATATTTGAGGCCTTTAATTATTTGGGGCCCCTAAATTTTCGAGGCCCCCACTGAAGCCACATGGGGCAACCTGCATAACCCACGTGACTTCTTTGTATACTCAGAAACACGGCTCTATTTAAAGATTCTATTTTTCTTTAAGACTCTACCTTTAACAAAAATACAGTTCATAGAAATTAAACAAATTATTGGAGGAATCTGATTTCTAAACGACTTACAAAAATTGAAAATCCTGAGGTAGATTGGTCAGAGAACCTTTCCAAACCTTGGCGTAATCCCCTGTGATGTTTATGTCAGCCAAAAGTCTCTTCATGTGTTCCTCATCACCTGGACAAAGTCATGTAAACAGAACTATACCACGTGCGAAACAAACAATATATTTCATTTGATTATATATATATATATATATATATATATACATATCTTTTTCAAAATATGGATACAAGTTTCACGATAAAAAAAAAAGTCTTGCGGTAATCACGACAAGATATAAACCTTTCAAAACCAAATTTCATTTCTTTCGAATAAAGTAAATTTCTAAAGCATTGACTCCCAACTAATCAAAACACATTTCCTATTTTCTTCATAAGGGCATCTTAGTCAACGGAAAGTCATTGATGACAAGAAGGTAAGTAAACATCAAAGAATAGATAAATGTCTCAATCTTACATTTGGTGAAAAGAGTCCCATGCTCCAAATAATCCATCAGTTTATCTGTGTCCAAACGAGTGTAGGAATTGGTCTTTTCATCGTAACAGAAAATCCTGTTGAAAAAAAGATCAATTTTAAGAACTAAGATAAATATATGTTAAACTTATTATATAATGGAAAACGTTTGAGAGCTAACGAAATGGATTGTTTCAGTCTACATTCAGCCTGATGCTTTTTGCTTGCAGTATAATTCCTTACTGTAACAGTAATATTCCGGCTTTAGGTTTTTTATTTTTTATTTTTTTTATTTTTTTTTTTTAAAGAGCTGTGCCACTGTTTTCAAATTGCATTCCTCACAGCAGCAACTAGTTTAGACTTTGCTAGTAGGATTCTTGTACTACCGTCATAATTATTTGTTAGAGACTGTGCCACTGTTTTCAAATTGCATTCCTCACAGCAGCAACTAGTTTAGACTTTGCTAGTAGGATTCTTGTACTACCGTCATAATTATTTGTTAGAGTGGTCTGGGTGGGTGGGTGGGTGGGTTGGGGGGGGGGAGAAAAAAAACAACAACAACGGTTTGTGTCAACTTGCCAGTTTGATAAGGAGAGTATACTTTGGTCGCCCTTGTTAAGGTCCTCATACACTGCACGGAAGATGACGTCATCAATAAAACAAACACAAGGTATCAGTTTCATGGGAGAGACTAAGTACTTGGCTATGTGTTAAGTTAAATTAATGATTCGTTTGAAAAAAAAAAGTTATAAAGTGTTTGGGATTTAATGTCATATAAACATGTTAAATGCTTTTGGAGACAGGGTGGACTAAAAAAATAACCTTTTGGTGGAAAATCAATATGAAAATATAATATTATGTAGGGGTTTTTTTTTGGCTCAGAAAAAATACAAAGGCTAACATGGACACATAAAATCAAGCAATTATCTATGTCACTTTTAATTTAAGCCGTAACAGATATTTCAAGAAAAGGGGTTCTCACCTTGTTGTTGAGAGGGTACGGAGGAGTTCTCCACCTTGATTATATGTGTGCCATAACCATCAGGTATAACAAATACAAGCCTGCCAGAGGGAGGAGGGATGCAATGTTGCACAATGAGATACGATATTTACGGTTAGACACGTAATATAACAAGCACCAGCCTAACAAAGGGAAGGTTCATATGTTTTACACCCAGATAGACATTAACAGTTAGACAAATAATGTAACATTGGCATTGAGTCGTGGTTTTATATTTCGGCTGCATTTGTGCATCTAATGTCCGTATATAATTATAATGTACCGTATTTGAAAACATTAATTGAGTTCAGTTTTTTTTTCTCCTTTATTCTTATTTGTACATTAAAACTTCTATTTTAATATTCTTAGGAAAAAAATTACGTTATTACCATTTCCAACAATTGCTAAAATAGTTGATAAAAACTCTTTCCCTTGGAGGTACATTAAATAAAAAACACGAAATTAAGTTTTTAAAGTTATTCTGAATAAAAAGCCGTCCGTCTTGGCTGACCTAAATGTGTTGGCAATCTCCATGTACTGATAATGGTTGCGTCTTTCTCTTGCCCTTCTCTGAAAATAAGAGAATACAAATATTTCTAAAACAATGGTGAATTTTACGATTTTCTATGGTGAAGTCATACATAAATAATTTCTGTATGTCGTGTGAACATCAGAGCAGAAGATCATTGTCCTATTCGACACTGGTCATGCCAAACCGTTATCTGAGGTCAAATCGTTCACCTGCCCCGAAGAACAGCTGCTGTACATTCCCACCCACACTCACAGGGTCAATCTACATTTGTTTAGTTGTCTCTAGCCATTTTATTTTGAGACACTAGAGCAAATACGTCTTTTTAAGTCTTGGAAACAATTCTAAACGAGGAAGGTTTGGATTAGGTTATAAGGGAAAAAAGGGGGGCGGGGGCGGTCTGCAACAATTTGACAGTAGAATATGAAAAGGGGGGGGCGGGTGGTCTGCAACAATTTGACAGTAGAATATGAAAGTAGGTGCACACAAATAGTTTTAAAAAAAAGCAGATATCACATTTTTTTTTTAAAGTTCCGAAAGCCTAGTATTCCGTACCATTCCATCGCTGTGGGTCAAGATTGTTACAGCCGTCATGTTGTGTCCTCCAGATTTACTAGTCAGCAAGTAACGTCGGAGCTGAAATTGCAAGACGAAGTGCAACAAGGGTTTAACAAAACAAAAAAAAAAATGCGTGTGTCAAGAGATTATTGGCCTACAGAATATTATCTCTGTATAAACTTCAACTATACGGAAAAACTTGAGCAGTGGCCTGCAGTATCTAGTTCAGAAGCTATATGAAATGACTTGAGCAGTGCCAAGAGTATCTAGTTCAGAAACTATAGGTCGTTAAAGTAAAAAAAAAATTGCACTTTCGGATTTCATTTTTTTAGTATCCTTTAAAACTACCATATACGTCTCAGATTTTATTTATGGAGCTTTAAGTTTATAAATGAAAATTTTATTTAACAAAAAAAGACCAATCGAAAGTATTTGAGGAGAGCCTTTAAGCCTCCAATCAGCATGTCCGTAAGTGAAATGAACACTTTTCTCTAGAAGAAACTTTCAGCATGTCAGTAAGTGAGCTAAACACATTTATTTTGAAGTGACTTGCTCCATTGAAATCTTTTTATTTATTTAAACTGTAAATGTACAATTCCAACAACTTAAACAAACATTTACGACCCCCGTATTCGACTTTAATCGAAAGTTTGTGACTTAGTCCGCAATCAACATTTAGTCCACTACGGCCGTGAGTTGTTGGGTGCATTTCTATGAGTTTAGCAATGCCTCAAAGGCACAATTTGTTACAATTTCTGTCCATAGCAGATTTCACTTTTTCAATTAAATTATCCACACGCTGCACATGGAGTAGAAGCTTCTTAATTTTCAAACGTTTTGTGTTTGTCTAAGTATTTTTTAGCGACATCAGACATTGACTCGGTAGTGTTAAAGATGTCCTGCTTGTTTCTCCGTGTACTTTATGATCTTATTCAAATTTGTTAAAATCAGATTTAAAGTTCCAAATGTGGCCAGGAGGCTACACGATGTCTTTTCTTATAATTGCCAGAGCTCTAGGCCTACAAGATGTCTTGGGTTACAATGAAAACTTCTACGTCAATTGCGGCATCTAGACCAAACGTGTTCAAATAAATTGCATCATTTCTTTTAAAATCTTGGTGGATTTCAAAATAACCTTTCGTCAACCGAATGGACAATTTCATAAGATTAAGTTTGTTCGCTATCCGACCTAAAATACTCACACCTGTAAACTATGGAAGATTCAGTTATTTTTTCTTCTATGAGCTATGTAAATAAAATTACACTTAATGGATAGATCTAGAATCTCGACCAAACTTTGAAATCAAATTTGAAAAACGGGAAGACTTTGAACAGCTATATAACTAAAAACACACTCAATGGAAAGACGCTATATGAAACTTGGTATAAGGGCCTTAAGCCATTGCGAGATGACAAGGGCCATAAGCCATTTTGAGATGACATGTTTAAGCCGAGCTGCTGGCAAAACCAAAAATAAAAAAAAAGGTCTCACATTCTAAACCAGAGCATCAGAAAAAATGGTGGTACTATCCCAGTGGTGTGGCTCAACAACACATGAATTGGTACGCAAACCTCGTCAGACTTCCTGTCAAGCACCATGCATTGCAAGCGTACAATGGCATTCACTCAGTACAATGGCAGGCACTACAATTTCAGTAATATTAATTGGGATGAGTCCCAAATCCAATGTTTACAAGTGTTATTATAAACCTCGTCTTTATAGGAGAATATTTAAAATATTAATAGTTACTTTGTAACGTAGTGTTTTTACCACGTGTTTGCTTATATTGCTTTATGATATTTATTAGATGACAAACCCGAGAAGAGACGGGTATATTTGCTAGTACTTAGAAAGGGAACTCGATGTACCGGGTGATCTTTGTTCCAGCCTGTAGTAGTGTAGTTGGTCAACTCCACCTCGGACAACTCAATGCTGTTGTACTTTGGGCGAACTTTTAGTAGGTGCCCGGTCTCAGATCCTTTCTTCTCTCGGTACTGTGGGCGAGAATGGTGTAAGGTGTCAGGTGTCAGGTGTGAGGTGTCAGGTGTGAGGTGTGAGGTGTCAGGTGTGAGGTTTCAGGTGTGAGGTGTCAGGTGTGAGGTGGGAGGTTTCAGGTGTGAGATGTCAGGTGTGTGGTGTCAGGTGTTAGGTGTGAGGTGTCAGGTGTCAGGTGTCAGGTGTCAGGTGTGAGGTGTTAGATGTGTGGTGTGAGGTGTCATGTGTGAGGTGTCAGGTGTGAGGTGTGAGGTGTCAGGTGTGAGGTGTCAGGTGTGAGGTGTCAGGTGTGAGGTGTCAGGTGTGAGGTGTCAGGTGTACGTGGTTTAGCTTGGTTATTAGAAGTATTAAACTTGCTCTTTGCGTACAAAGTTGGCACTACAGTAGCACATTATAACGTACAGTTACACCTTAGGAAAGTAAAACCTTATAATGTACAGTTATACCTTAGTAAAGTAATACTAATGTATGTAATCTAGATCCAGGATAGTGGAATCCTTATTTTTTTAAAACGCTAGCTTGTTATATAACAGAAATGACTCTTGTATCTGGACGGTAGCATAGGTGTTCCTGCCAGCCATACAAAGGAGGGGTTTGCGTTGATTCAAGGGAAGCTACAACAAAACACACCCAAAACCTCCCCCCCCCCCCCAAAAAAAAAAAAAAAAGCTTGTTATATAACAGAAATGACTCTTGTATCTGGACGGTAGCATAGGTGTTCCTGCCAGCCATACAAAGGAGGGGTTTGCGTTGATTCAAGGGAAGCTACAACAAAACACACCCAAACCCTCCCCCCCCCCCCCAAAAAAAAAAAAAAAAAAAAAAAAAAAAAAAAAAAAAAAAAAAAAAAAAAAAAAAAAAAAAAAAAAAAAAACAACAACAAAAAAACAACAACAAACAAACAAAAAAAACAACCTTTTTCAAACATGGCACGTCGTTACTGGTAATATGTACTTTTCTAAAAATCAAACAGCACATTCAAGCATTAAATACTCTCCCTTGTACGATAGTTAAAATGATGAGAAACTTCTGAAGGACTACTCACAAAAGGCGTGTAATCTGGATGGAAGAGCACATAACCATGATTCGTTATGGCAAAGGCGTATCCATTGAGACCAAGCTAAAATGAGATACAGGCAATACGTTAAAATGTCATATTAAATTCAAAATATTTATTGTTTACTCAGTGCAGTGGCGTAGAAAGGGTGGGGGGTGTGGAAGAGGCGGTCCGCCTCTGGGGGCGCAGTTTTATATTTGTTATAGAGGGATGGCATATTCGGCCAACTGTGGAAGGGGGTGGCAAAAATCATGACCCTCCCCGTGTGGCACTTACCCTAGCTACGCCACTGCGTTTACGCTGATTACAGTTGAGAATTGTTTAAGATTTCGAGAAACTGAGATTCGTCACATAATGTCACATAAAGTCACATAATGTCAGTAGTAAATATAGGTTTTCCAAAAGTAAAATGTCATATGGTTGGAAGGCAGACACGCTTCCACTGAATGACAAGGCCGATTGTTTATGCCGACTTCTCAAAGTGTACGGCTTTTTTCTTTTGATGTGTTAATTAATTTTTAAAAAAATAATTTTGTAAAACGTGTCAGTGGCTGGAACCAATTTTTGCTATGCTTAAGTCAAGCGATGGATATGTTCCCCATTCCAAGTCTCCCCAACCATTTGTCTTTAGCCTCAAGGTCTAGCATGTCTCAGACAAGACTCACAAAAAATAAACATCAAAATGTTTAGTGCTCATAAGTTTACTAATAATTGTTTGTTAAACATATAAAAAAAAAATTCTTGGTTGCAGATCTAAAGATACATCAAATGACGTCCAAACATCTTTTATTGGCATATCATGTTTTATATTAATGCTGAAAGGCAACATTTGTGAGAACGACGTTTTTTTTTGAGTGACGTTGTTTCCACCTACCTTAAAGTCTGGGATGAATTTCATGAGCTCATTGATTCTGACGTCAGTGCCAACCACGCCCAACAAACTCTTCTCTGGTTCTTTGTCTAGTGGATTCTTTAGAAAACATGGAGTCCATTTGATATGTCATAAAAATTGTATCAGTTTGACATAAACGTTGTCTAAATACTAATGTTGTAACACCAATAACAGAGCCCCCGACGTCCCATTGATCAAGTCAGAGCCCCCGACCTCCCATTGATCACGATAGAGCCCAAAGCTCCCATTGAACAATACAGAGCGAAGAGCTCCCACTGACAAAAACAGAGCCACGACCTCCTATTTATCAAGACAGAGCTCCAATTGACCAAAGCAAAGTCCCGCGCTCCCATTGACAAGACAGAGCCCAGGGCTCCCATTGACCAAGAAAGAGCCCCGACCTGCCATTGACCAAGACCGAGCCCAGAGCTCTCACTTAAGCAGTAAAAGTAGTTATAGAAACATCGGGGTCAAAGTGACACGCTTATTACAACTAACAACTGAAGATGACAGCAAGTATGGAGTCGACACGTGGGCGGTGACCTCGTGCTAAGTCTAAGGTCAGAATCAATTACTTGTCAACTTAGTGTTGGTTTACCTTTGGACAAGAACTTTGTTTCCTGCAAGTAATTGGAAGTTGTTGCTTAGATGGTAAATAATTCTATAGGTAAAACCATGCCAGGGTTTTATTGTGAAGATGGCATCTTTCATGTCAGTTGGCATCTTTCATGTCAGTTGGCATCTTTCATGTCAATTGGCATCTTTCATGTCAGTTACTACTTATGACCGAGTGCAAAAAGTCAGATCAGGCGAACGGCAAGGGGATCCTTTGTTACCTTTAGCTTTCTTCTTTACAAAGACTCTTTATATTCAGCATGTTGTATACAGTAGATTCATGATTACATACAATGTACACCATTGAAAAATGCCGGATGGGAACAAGAGCTGATAACACACTCCTAATTCTGCCACTACTGTGCTTAGGGTGTGCCTACACCGACATGGAAAGCAAAATGTAACGAAAAGTTTTAATGGGATACCGGTTTAGCTATGTAAGCTGTGTAAGCTGTAACAAAAGAGATTTATTTAAACATCACTGATCTTGACATGACATATACAATATGTTAATAAAACTGTTTGTCTGGGAATGGGACCTTCCAAAAATGACTTCTTTCAAGTATGTGGAAAACTTCTCTAAATGACCAGAAGGACAAAAACGACTACACTGTACTCACCACTCTCTCCCGCTCGTCATAGACAGGCATAGAGATGGATATGACCAGACCTAAGCCCTGCAGGAGTTTAAAGAGGGAAATGAAAGCTGTTCACTTGGTGGACGTCTACAGTTCAGATACAGTGGTGTACACAAAGCTACAGAGATATACACACATCTACACAAGGCTACACGAATCTACACAAATTATACACGCATGGCCAAGGCTACACAAGTCTACACACATTTACACAAATGCAAAGAAAACAGACTACATGCTTCTTCGAGTCGTTGCGTATGAAGCCATTACACCTCAAAGCATTAGTTCCGGCCCTTATTTTGAACGCCCAATTTTTCTGCTCTTAGTTGTCGAGCCTCTTATTGTAGCATGTCGCATGATTCAAAATTTACGATGTTAAGCATCCTACCGAAACATAACAGCTTTGTTTCAGCGCACACAATGTTTGCGATTATGACCATATGAGTCATACTTTTTGGTAAATATTGTGCGTCTTAACCAAGTCGCAATCGGTATGTAGTTCTTGGTATACATTAGGTTTTATAGACAGTGCATCAATTCAAAATCTGATATTTTGTAACACAAGGATCTAATTGTTAAATGTTGAATGAAATAATATCCTGACCTCATAAACCGACTCCATATCGAAATCCACGTCCATATTCTCTGGCTTGCCCCTGGGCACTTTGATCTCACTCTGCTCCGTGACGTAATCGAGGTAAGCCGGACTCCAGACTTGATGAGCAATTCGTGACGTGGCCAGAGGTCGACTTAAAACCTTGATGTATTTCTGATACAACAACCATTTAAAAAAATGATGTATTTCTGATTTATCAAACATTTAAAACTTGATGTATTTCTGATATAACAAACATTTAAAAAATTCATGTATTTCTGATACAACAACCATTTAAAAAATTCATGTATTTCTGATACAAAAACCAATTAAAAAATTCATGTATTTCAGATACAACAATCATTTCAAAAATTGATGTATATCTGATACAACAACCATTTTAAACAATTGATGTATTTCTGATACAAAACCATTTAAAAATTGATGTATTTCTGATACAAAAACCATTTAAAAAATTGATGTATTTCTGATATAACAAACATTTAAAACCTTCCTGTAGTTCTGATACTTTAACCATTAAAAAAGTGATGAGTTTATAAAGCGTAACAAATATGTAGATATGAACTATTTTAATATTTAAAAAAAAATCAACAATTATTATTGACCCCAATTACTAAATATTACTGCTATAGCATTTTAAAGGATTAAATTAGTTCAAAATCAATTCTAAATACCGAAACGTTATTATTATAATGTGATTTTATTGTGTTTTCTTCTTAATATTCGACCCTTTTAGTAATAGTTAAAAATACTGCCTTGAAAGTGAGTGAGGTCACTGAAAGAAACATAAACTTGCTGTCTTATAAAATACCTGGACATTTTCCTGGACATCAGCCCTTGTCGATATGTGGGTAAACAGTCCTGGTGATAAGCAAGAAAATATGATATTTTAATAATGTATGAATTGTATTATTCTCTTTCTAGGAAACACGTATTAGATATATCAACATGTTCTAAGCTATTGTCATTTAAATTTGGAAACAAAAAGTACATTATTAAAACTCTGTAGTGTCTACCATAGGATAAGGGAACGTTCTTTTCAATAACATGAGATAAGAGAAGATTCTTTTTCGATCCAAGTAAAATGGAAACGTTTTTTTTTTATTGCATTGGACATATTCATTTTCAGCACGTAAAAAAAATACATATTAAAAAAAGACAACATTTCACAATTACATTTTAATTTAAGCACAAGACTTCTAAAGTATTTCTTTAGCGTATACATCAGCAATAAATGAACTCATTTGGTGACAATAAGGAATGAATTAGTGAGCATTTATATTGGGTGACCACCTGGGAGCATGCTCGTAAATTCGTACATACTGGGGAACAAAAGACTTTGCATATCTTTCGGTCCTAACTTTAAGAAAAAGAATTCACCCTGATCGAGCTGATCTTGATTATCTGTGATGAAGTGGGTGGGATGTGATCTTGAGCATCTGTGATGAAGTGGGAGTGATGTGATCTTAGGTATCTCTGATGAAGTGGGTGGAATGCGATCTTAGGTATCTGTGATGAAGTGGGTGGGATATGATCTTAGGTATCTGTGATGAAGTGGGTGGGATGTGATATTAGGTATCTCTGATGAAGTGGGTGGGATGTGATCTTAGTTATCTGTCAGGAAGTGGGTGGGATGTCTCATCCAAACTATGTTTAGTTTTACAACAGCATTTGCCTTCAAATAGTTGCACACGTGAAGGATGTTTAGTTATGAATAATGTTTCTGTTTGAAGACAAGAAAATTCCATATTTTATCTTATTTTCGTAAAGCTTTCCTGGCCTGGTGTCCTATAGAATGTTGCTCTCCAGGTTAAGAAGCCTTGATAGATATTATTTCTTATTTACCTATATATCAAATCTAGATAGATGCCCGTCTCTTAAAATTACCTTTTACAAAATCTCTTCAGAATAAATGAATTTCTCACCTTTATTAGCGCATGCCATCCATCTTGTTTGCCGATTATCCGGAACTTCTTTGCCTATCAAGAACGTGAACACTCGAACCTGTCAGACGATATTAGTCAGTTTAGTTTGGGTACGTAATACAGTTGGAAAAAACCATCAGTTCCCCTTAACCTTCTCCTAGAGTACAAAAGTTTTTGTCAGATAACAGACATTTTCACCACATTGAGGACTAGCCTTATGCTAAGTAAAATAAAATTGGTTTTGCTGGTAAGTTCCCTTGAGGTAAAAACACGCTTTCTGTGTAATCGTTTTAAAAACACTCTGAATACGCTCCATTTTTATTAAACGTACTGCGGTCTATAAAAAGAAACAAAAGTGATGACATCATTATCAAGTTGTAGAAATTGTGTATCAAAAGTAAAATTATATTAATACTATATCAAAACTAAAATTAGATTTAAAAATATTAAAACTAGAGTTACATCAGAACCATATCAATTTAGAGTTACATAAAAAAATATATCAAAACTAGAATCATATCTAAACTACACCATAACTAGAATCATTTAAAGGAAACATGTCTTATTTGTTATTTTAACTGGAAAACCCCCTCACCGTTTTATTGGGCCAGTTGAACTCATCAAATATGGAGTCGAAGTTCTCTGGAGCTCCGTCAGTGATGATCATAACGGCTTTGTTACACAGACAGTGGTCGTGGTACTCCAGGTGTTCCTGACATCACGGGGGAAAGTAAACAGACAGGATGAAATAAGGTGAAACAATGGTAACCACAAACAATGGTCATGGTACTCCAGGTGCTCCTGACATCACGGGAAAGTAAACGAACAGGATTTGACAAGGTGTATAAATAGGTAACCAATGGTAACCACAAACAATCTGCGTGGTACTCCAGGTGTTCCAGCCACCACGGGGAAAGTAAACAGACAGGACCAAACAAGGTGAATAAAGAGGTAACCACAGGTAACGACAAGCAATGGTCGTGATAATCCAGGTGTTCCTGAGGAGACACTCACACAATTCGACAAAGGTTAACATGGCACAAAGTCCGCTGAGGAACCACAAGGGGCTTTAGAATACAATGATGATTTCATGAAGATATCCCACCGCTTTCCATTACATTTTACCGCTTTGATGAATCAGGAGCAGATGAAGCAGTTGAAAAAAACCGCCAACACCTTTTCAAGGTGCCAACAATGTTGCTAGAACTTTGCGGGCATTAAAACTAGTTTTTTTTGTTTGTTTGTTTTTACACACCTTTGACACGCTAGCTTTAATTTTCGTTTTTATTTGAAACATTTCGTCGCTTCAAAAATACTTTGTCATTGTCAGCATCTGATTTGAGTGAGCCATCAACAAGTGTATATAAAAAAAAAAAGAAGAAAAAAAAAAAGAAAAAAAAAACAAAAAAAAAAAGAAAAAAAAAAAAAAAAAAAAAAAAAAAAAAAAAAAATACTTTGTCATTGTCAGCACATGATTTGAGAGAGCCATCAACAAGTGAAAAAAAAAAAAAAAAGAAGAAAAAAAAAAAGAAAAAAAAAACCAACAACCACGGCTTAATCTCAAGATGAAAGTCGATCATTTAGCACGGCTTATCTTTCCATTTGGTCCACTTTTTAAACATCTTCTTTTTTCATTTATCGCAATGTCCCACTTTCGCTCTATGATCAGTACTCGACCGTCTTTGGGTATTCCCAGTGCCTTGTTTCACTTCCTTTATCTAGCTTTAATACTCTCGAAAGAAGAGTTTTTCTATCATGTTTCAATTATGGCAAGATATCAATGACGTCTGCGTACGTCAGCACTTTAAAAGTTAATTCAAAAAAGGCATTGAAACGATTTTTTTATGAGATAGACAGTCTCGTGTCTTAGGGAAATGATTTAAGCCCTAAAATGGTGAGGCTTTAGGTTTCTTCCCCTTTTAACATTTTTTACAATGGTCATTAGAGTTGAATTCGGATACTCAAGTAACATCAAGTCGTGTTTTAAACAAATATACTTTAAGGAAACTCAGCATAAACATATTCTATTTAAACTCGAGATCAACCGAGGCGAACTGTCAGCTCTCCTATCACACCTGACAGAACTGTCAACTCTGCATTAACACCTTACAGAGCTGTCAACTTTCCTATAACACCTTGCAGAGCTGTCAACTCCCCAGTAACACCTTACAGATGTGTTAACTCCCCTGTAACGCCTCAAAGAACTGTCAACTCTCCTATAACACCTTAAAGAACTGTCAACTCTCCTATAACACCTTAAAGAACTGTCAACTCTCCTATAACACCTTAAAGAACTGCCAACTCTCCTGTAACACCTTAAAGAACTGTCAACTCTCCTGTAACACCTTAAAGAACTGTCAACTTTCCTGTAACACCTTAAAGAACTGTCAACTCTCCTATAACACCTTAAAGAACTGTCAACTTTTCTGTAATACCTTAAAGAACTGTCAACCCTCCTATAACATCTTAAAGAGCTGTCAACTCTCCTGTAACACCTTAAAGAACTGTCAACTCTCCTGTAACACCTTAAAGAACTGTCAACTCTCCTATAACACCTTAAAGAACTGTCAACTCTTCTGTAATACCTTAAAGAACTATCAACTCTCCTGTAACACCTTAAAGAACTGTCAACTCTCCTGCAACACCTTAAAGAACTGTCAACTCTCCTATAACACCTTAAAGAACTGTCAACTTTTCTGTAATACCTTAAAGAACTGTCAACCCTCCTATAACATCTTAAAGAGCTGTCAACTCTCCTGTAACACCTTAAAGAACTGTCAACTCTCCTGTAACACCTTAAAGAACTGTCAACTCTCCTATAACACCTTAAAGAACTGTCAACTTTTCTGTAATACCTTAAAGAACTGTCAACCCTCCTATAACATCTTAAAGAGCTGTCAACTCTCCTGTAACACCTTAAAGAACTGTTAACTCTCCTGTAACACCTTAAAGAACTGTTAACTCTCCTGTAACACCTTATATAAACTGTCAACTCTCCTGAAACACCTTAATGTAAACAAGAATATCGTGTTTTGGTTTATGAACACAGTAAGCGTATCCTGTTTCTTGAATTAAAAACGTGACGTTCAAATAGCAGCTGTCATTTTACTGCTTGGAAGGAACTTTTCTTTACGTCGTAACTCATAAAAAGATCCACTCGAAAGCAAAGTAAAATCTACTTGATTAGTGGCATTTAAAACAAGGTACTTAAACTGAAAATATGTATCTTTAATGACTACCCTTTTCAACATATCCATAAATTAATTTGTGAGAATTTTCGATAATCAAAGCATTTTTTCCACGTACAACTCTGTCAGGCAATACCCGTGAAGCAGTGTTTCACATTACAACTCAGTCAACCAATCGCTGTGAAACGGTGTTTGACATTCAACTCAGTCAGCCAATCGCCGTGAAGCAGTGTTTCACATACAACTCAGTCAACCAATCGCCGTGAAACAGTGTTTAACATTCAACTCAGTCAGCCAATCGCCGTGAAGCTGTGTTTCCCATACAACTCAGTCAGCCAATCGCCGTGAAACAGTGTTTAACATTCAACTTAGTCAGCCAATCGCCGTGAAGCTGTGTTTCCCATACAACTCAGTCAGCCAATCGCCGTGAAGCAGTGTTTCACATACAACTCAGTCAACCAATCGCCGTGAAGCTGTGTTTCCCATACAACTCAGTCAGCCAATCGCCGTGAAGCAGTGTTTCACATACAACTCAGTCAACCAATCGCCGTGAAGCAGTGTTTCCCATACAACTCAGTCAGCCAATCGCCGTGAAGCAGTGTTTCCCATACAACTCAGTCAGTGTTACCTTTTTGAACAGCTTGAACGCCCGCGTTAACGCCTTCTCGAAGTTGGCGTTTCTGAGGGCCTCCAGGCTGTCGATCTTCTCCTGGATGCGTTTGATGTTGTCGACGCTCGCGGAGATGAGCGTATCGTTGAAGCACTCGTCCACATACCGGGGCTCCTCGGAGAACTGCAAACATGAGGGAAATCAATCACTGTTTCGCCGTGCCTGGTGTTGAAACCCTGATACCCACCTCAAACCAGCGTTCAATTTAAGTTTGTACACTTGAACAGTTTAAAACAAGTTTTTTTTTTTTTTAAAAACAACAACCGGATGGTCGTTTGAAGTTTAAGCTCCGGTCGTTATCCCCCGTGAACCCATTGTTCAAACACTCGAGGTTTGTAACATGAAGGTCCACTCCCCCCTTGTAGAGGCAATGAAATAATAGAGCAAGAAATGTGGAAGCTTGAATAAAAAGACGGGGCAATAAGATGAAAAACGTTTCGGCTAAGAGCCTTCCTCGGCAGACAGGACAAATGAAAATACAACAAGAGATAGTATAGTTGAGTGATCTTGAAAAACTTGAATGATCGCCATTGTTGTTGCCGGAAGTTGGAATTTTCAAAATCAAGAAAACAGGAAGCGAAAGAATATATATATATATATATATATATATATATATATATATATATATATATAT
>CAXITT010000141.1:410185-420185 GCA_964033795.1 Lymnaea stagnalis
ATATATATATATATATATATATATATATATATATATATATAAATTATATTGTTACTGGGAAAAATAAGAAGCAATGAGTGGAACAAGACGTGTAAATGGAGAAGGTCCCAGATCGAATAGGTTTCAAATAGGTTTGTGGATTAATTTCTTGCTTAATGAATTTTTTTTAACCTTTAATGAATGTTTTATGTTAATTTAAGAGGAAGCAGTTGTAAAACAGATTGCTTCAAACAAGATCATGGGTGACATGGGAAAGTCTACATTTGACAAGCATCATTACATTTATGTTTTTGTTATCCTGGTAGCGCAAAACAAAACGTTTTAGGACACTTGTCAAAAAACTATTCAGGCACTTAACACAATTTAAGGTATGATTAGCTACAATTATGATATCTTTTATATTTTGATATAGCTTTTTGGGACATAAACACAAGGGACCCCATTATAAGATCACACGACATGAGGGTATCCAGTTAGTGATCTTTAGACAAGAGAGACCCCCATCTTGGGATCACATGACGAGAGACCCCATCGTTGGATCACATGACAAGAGAGACCCCATCGTGGAATCACATGACAAGAGAGACCCCATCATGGGATCACATGACAAGAGAGACCCCATCATGGGATCACATGACAAGAGAGACCCCATCATGGGATCACATGACAAGAGAGACCCCATCATGGGATCACATGACAAGAGAGACCCCATCATGGGATTCGATGGTAGGAGAGATCCAATCATGCGATCAAAAGACACCGAAGACACAATTATGTGATCGCACGACATGTGGCACCAACACATGGGGATCACATGACAAGAGAGACCCCATCATGGGATCACATGTCAAGAGTGACCCCCCTCCTCCTCCCCCCCCCCCAATCACGGGAATCAGAGCGGAATGCTCCCTACGGTACTCACGGCGATAACATTGAAGTAATCCTCATCGCTGAGCGTCTCCAGGATCTTGTTGACTGTGCTCCGAGCGATGGCAAACCTCAGGCCCTTCATGGAGCCGCTGGAGTCAAGCAGGATGAGAATGTTCTTGGGGGAAGACGCGGCCTGGATGTACCTGGAGTTAGTAGACATTGGGGGAATGGAGGAGGGGAGGGGGGCAATTATGCAGGTAACTGATTTTAAAACGATTTAAAAAAAAAAAATTGTTGTGATATTTTTGGATCGTCGTGTGATCTTTCTTGAACTTTTTCTTTAAAGATGAGTGTTAAAGGAAATCAACAGGTAGGTAAACTATTGAAAACATTTTGAATCGATAGCGCAAAAGGTTATACCCAAGCACGACTCGAAATAACAGTAATCAAATGACTTGTAGTATTGAATGTGCAATGTGATCTCGAAAATGATTTTTTTTATTTTGTGACATGCATTACATTAACTTAACGATCATTACGTACCATTTTCTTATGCGGCAGTCGAATGTGTCCAGCCGGTTCGCCTCCCTTGGCCACTGCATAGCTTGAGAAGACATGAGGGGGATGATGTCATCGGGTTTGGTAATTAGAATAATCAGTAATGATAAATTTTGACATCCTTAAGTATCGTATTTTAATTTTGATTGATTAGTAGGTTGCTGAATTCACCAATAAATTATGAAAGAGAAAAGAGGAGCCAAAGATGAACATATTTAAACCAGACTCAAAACAGGGAGATAATTCTTGCAAATTTAGAATAAAAAGGGAGACAACGAAACACACTAAAAAGATTTGTTATTTGTAATAAATATGAAACTATTGTAAAAAATTTCATTAAAAAAGTAATAATCAGATTTCTATTCATCTTCCTTAAGACTTTAGCTTGTCTCTTCACTCAAACTGAAACCATCGAGTCTTTTCAGTTAAAAAACAATTGTTTTCATTCTTTTGCTTCTAATAATCGCAGCCCTTTATGTACCAAAGTAAGCAGCCATCTTTTGGTGTCCTCTACTTGAGAGTAAATATTTTTGTAATTTGAAACCAAGTCAATGGGTTGAAGTGAGTTCGGATAACGAAATTTGCACTAATCTGGATAAATCCTGAAGAATGGTTTGAAATGAGCTGGGATATCGAAATGTGCACCAACCTGGATAAATCCTGAAGAAGCCGTCAGAGCTACAGAAGTATTGCCAGGTCAGCGTCGGGTCCTCTTGTTTGTTCTTCACAAACTGGTCGGTCAGGTTGGTGCTCCACTGGACACCGTTGAGGATCTGGACAGCTGTGAGAAGAAAGAGGGGATTGACAGAAACTTGACACCATGATGAGTAGGCTGTACTCTAGACACTTCAGGGGTTATAACAGTTGAAAACATGATGAGTAGGCTGTACTCTAGACACATCTGGCGTTATAACAGAGTTGAAAACATGATGAGTAGGCTGTACTCTAGGCACTTCTGGCGTTATAACAGAGTTGACACCATGATGAGTAGGCTGTACTCTAGACACTTCTGGCGTTATAAAAGAGTTGAAAACATGATGAGTAGGCTGTACTCTAGACACTTCTGGCGTTATAACAGAGTTGAAAACATGATGAGTAGGCTGTACTCTAGACACATCTGGCGTTATAACAGAGAATTGCTAACGCGATAAGTAGGCAGTACTGCACATACATCTGCTGTTATAACAGAGCGTTGACATTATTTATAGGCAGCTCAGTAGACTCTTAATTTGTCTTTATAACAAAGAGTTGACAACATTATAATTAGGCAGTACTGTACATACATCTGTAGCTATAACAGAGTGGTGACAACAGGATTTATAGCCAGTACTGTAGAAACATCTGTCATTTTAAGTATTGTCTACATTAAAGACAACGTGATTTATAGCCAGTACTGTAGACACATCTGTCATTATACTTATTGTCTACATTAAAGACAACGTTACGCTAACACAGTCACTTGAGTAAAGATTCAGTATGCTTTTTTCCCCCTCACATGTAGTTTTTGCCTCGTAACCTACTTAGTCTAACATTGATCGCAGTCAAACCAGTTTTAAAAAAAAATTAACCAAACTTTTATTTAAAAAAAACCCAAAACCCAACAACAACATATAACTCCAATCACTGACCAAGCCAGAGAAGTGCACCGAAGACAATTAAATTGTGTTTCCACTCTACTTCTTACTAAACCTACACGAATGTAATTTGATGATTCATTTCATTACAACGATGTGGTCGAAGCCTGTCAGGTCCGTCCAGGTGAAACCTTATCCCACCCACCCACCGTTTATTTTCGTACCAAATAATGTTGTACAAAGGCAGTAATTTAAAAAAAAAAAATAAAAAAAAATAATAGGATGTTATGTGTCTTCGTCACTCTTAATCTAATGTTATGTTACCCGTGTTGGTTGTTCCAAACTAAGCCACAATAGCAATACAATCAGGACAAACCTTCCCCCCCCCCCCCCGCCCCCCCCCCCCCCCCCCCCCCCCCCATTTATTTCTCTTAAGATATACAGCCCGATCGCATTAGCAAGAATTTCCCGAAGCAGCGAGGGATGGCTTCCGTTATCTGATGCAAGTTGGTGGAACTGTGGTGCTGTAATGACTTGATCGTGGTTATCTTCCCTTCGTGGATATTTTCTTCAACGTTAGTTGGTCTCCGAAGTTTCATTTTAGATTATTTAATGGATACCTCAAATAGAGGGCTATATATTATGGATACCTCAAATAGAGGGCTATATATCATGGATATACCTCAAATAGAGGGCTATATATCATGGATACCTCAAATAGAGGGCTATATATCATGGATACCTCAAATAGAGGGCTATATATTATGGATACCTCAAATAGAGGGCTATATATTATGGATATACCTTAAATAGAGGGCTATATATCATGGATACCTCAAATAGAGAGCTATATATCATGGATACCTCAAATAGAGAGCTATATATTATGGATACCTCAAATAGAGGGCTATATATCATGGATACCTCAAATAGAGAGCTATATTTCATGGATACCTCAGATAGAGACCTATATATCATAGATATACCTCAAATAGAGACCTATATATCATGGATACCTCAAATAGAGGGCTATATATCATGGATACCTCAAATAGAGAGCTATTTATTATGGATACCTCAAATAGAGAGCTATATATTATGGATACCTCAAATAGAGAGCTATATATTATGGATACCTCAAATAGAGGGCTATATATCATGGATACCTCAAATAGAGACCTATATATCATGGATATACCTCAAATAGAGGGCTATATATCATGGATACCTCAAATAGAGAGCTATATATTATGGACACCTCAAACAGAGGGCTATATATCATGGATACCTCAAATAGAGAGCTATATTTCATGGATACCTCAAATAGAGGGCTATATATCATGGATACTTTAAATAGAGAGCTATATATCAAGAATTTTGGACGGAAAAAACACAGCATGAGTGCCTCTCTTAATTTCTCACTTTCTCTCCCCTTCTCTCTATGAGTCCTACTTCAAAATTCAGTCCATTCTCTCTCTTACGTTTAAAATTAAGTCCTCTCCTCCCTCCTAAGTTCAAAGTGATATCCTCTTTTTTTTCTCCTACGTTCAAAACTGAAGTCCTCTGATCTCTCCTACGTTCAAAACTGAAGTCCCCTTCTCTCTCCCACGTTCAAACTTAAGTCACATTCTCTCTCCTACGTTCAAACTAAAGTCACATTCTCTTTCCTACGTTCAAACTAAAGTCACATTCTCTCTCCTACGTTCTAAACGAATCCCCCTTCTCTCTCCTAAGTTCAAACCGAAGTTCCCTTCTCTCTGCTACGTTTAAACTGAAGTCCCCTTCTCTGAAGGAGACACAGAAATCAGTGGATAATTTTAATTCATTTGTTTATATTTATAGATGATCTTATTACGCTATTAAACCAAAATTCTATGTCATCCCTTTGGTGCGTTTCAACTCGCCATACTTGTTTTAATTCAATCGGACGATATCGCACGACTTGTTTGTAAACACCGCATACCGGATGGACATCTGACTACTCCATTGGATTCTCCTGTCCTGGCTGAATTAAGCAGCGATACCGTCATAACGCTTACTGACATAATTCTAGAGTTATTTCATCTGCGACGTCCTGTCAGTACTTTTGAAAACCGACTCCTGGTCATCTGCCCCATAGAATGAGTTGTATCTATAACTCTAGTGTTAGCTCAGTGAGTCATCTCGGATAAACGCATCTCAAAGGATTTCTGATGACGGCTTATAGGCTTCACCGCAACCCCCCCCCCCTATTTTTGTGTCTTGTTGCAAACACACTTAATAAGATAAGATAAGATTATTTTATTGATCCAAATAAATGGAAACGTTTTTTGATTGCATTATACATTTTCAGCACAAAAATAAAACAATTTGAACACAAGACATTTATAATAAATTATTTCAAACAGCCATTCAGTGAGTTCTCTTAGCAAAATCCGGGACTTATTAGTTCTCATTCAGATGTGTGACTTCAGAGGAAGCATGCCGGTAAATTCGTACAGATCGGGGAATAAAAGAATTTTTATATCGGTCGGTACTCGCCCTGATTGAAAGAATTCGTACCGAACGGCCCGATCCTAAGTATCTGTGATTAAGAGGGTGGGATGTATTTTCCTAAATGTGTTTAGTTTTGCAAATACATCTTTCTTCAAATAGTTCTTCAAGTGAAGGATGTGTAGTTTGTGTTATGTTCCTAGCTTTCTTGATTAGTCGGTTTATGTGGTGTTTAATATCAGACGTTGAATTCCCACACCAGCAGGTAATACTGAATTTAAGCAGGCTTCCAATAGTTGCAGTGTAGAATAAGTCAACGACTTGCTTGTTTACGCCAAAATTGTACAGTTTTTTTTGAGGTAGAACAGTCTTTGGTTGAATTTCTTATACAGGATGTGGCCGTGCTCATGCCATGTTAGCTTATTATTAATGGTGACACTTAAGTTTTTATGCCTCCACTTTCTCCACATTTTGATTTTTTATGTTGAGATCTGTAATCTGGTGTTTCCCCTTCCTGAAATCAACAACCATTTCTTTTGTTTTTGAGACATTCAACTGGAGAAAATTTTCATCGCACCAATTGATAAAGCTTGTTACTAAGTTACGGTATAGGCCTTCCCCTTCAGATATTAAGCCAACAATCGTGGTATCATCAGCAAATTTTAAGATTGGAACGGTGTGGTTTGAGCTTTGAATATCATTTGTATATATTGTATACAGTACAGGAGAGAGAACGTAGCCTTGTTGTGCCCCGGTACTTATTTCTCTGGTTAGAGATACTTGGTTATTTACTTTGACATATTGTGGTCGATTTGTTAAAAAGTTCAGTATCCAAGCCTGAATATTTCAATTGACACCAAACGAGGAAAGTTTCTTTATCATAAGGTGTGGTTGGATGGTGTTAAATGCTGATGAGAAGTCTAAGAAAAGCACTCTGGCATATGTTTTAGGACTGTCTAGGTGATGGTAAAGTCTCTCCAAGATTGCGTCCTCCGTACTTCTTGCAGGTTTGTAAGCAAATTGGTGGGGGGCAAGTTTTTGCTTTACTTCATTTAAAATTTCTTTCAGAATTATTTCCTCAAAACATTTCATGACAATAGAGGTAAGTGCAACAGGACGTATGTCGTTGTTGCACGTTACCTTAATTTTCTTTAGAATTGGTATGATTTCTGAAGTTTTCCATATTGCTGGTATTGTGTGAGTTGTTAAAATAATGACATCACTCCCTGTTCGGTAAACAATAAACTACCATCCTGTGTACTACTGCCATCTTGAAATGAATTCATCATCTCATTGTGGACTCTTCCAAAGTCCAGGCTGACAAAACGACAATAAAAGTCATTTAAGTCGTTAACAAAATTCCTTACGTCCTCAACACATAAGCATTCTCGCTTAGGAGTATATCCTGTTATTTGCTTGAGTCCTGCCCAACAAGCCTTTGAGTTGTTAGTAGTGAATAATTTTTCCATTCTTTGCTTGTATTGTTTTTTCCCTTGATATATTTTTCTTTCAATAATTTTTTTATCTTTAATGAATTCCTGATCATTAATCTCAAACCTGTTCTTCTTGTGGTGGATGGCCTCCTTCTTGTGGTGGATGGCTCATTTATTTCTCTGCTCATCCAGGGTTTGTTGTTGTTGTTGAATACTCGGATTGTTTTTTTGGGGAATAATTTCGTCTACACAGAACTTGATGTAGGAATTGACGGTGTTTGTTAGCTCTTCAATGTCCGGGCAAGTGTTAATAATCGTGTCCCAGTCTGTACATTCCAAGCAGTCCTGAAGTTTTTCTGTCGCCTCATCTGACCACAGTTCAATCGTTTTTATTGAATTTTTGTTGTTTTTAAAACTGGCTTATAGCATGGCGTTAGACGGACCACTGTGTGATCGTTAGGCGGACCATTGTGTGGTCGTCAGGCGGACCATTGTGTGATCGGATTCTCCTAGAGGAAATAAAGCACGACATGTGTAGGCCTTGTTTATACTACCATAACACCTATCCAGATTTCAGTCTTGTGGCGTGGGGCAAGTAACATACTGGATGTAAGTTGGCATGGATTTATTCAGTGATAGTTGATTAAAGTCCCCCATAACAAGACGAACGGAGTCTGGGTTTTTTGTTTCAAAATCATGGATTACATCCAAAAGTCTCTCAGCAGCCTGCTCCTTGTTAGGATTAGGTGGAATGTAAGTAAAGATGATACATATTTGGGTGAACTCCCTAGGTAGGTAAATAGCGTTCCTGATAGCGTCCAGCGTACACGAGCGACACAAAAACAACACATCTCAGTTTTGAGTTAGGGGCTAATAAAATGAATACCCAGCCGCTTAGGTCATGGGCGTAGTGAGAGTGCTGCAGGCCCGGGGACAAGATTAATTTTTTAAGCCCCCCCCTTTTATTTTTTCAACTCTCAAACCCATTATTTTCATTAAAAAAAACAAAATCAAAGCACATCTTGGCGCCTCTAACTAGCATATGTCCCTCCTGCCCCCCAGTTCGCTACGCCTCTGGTTTATGCCAGATCTAGGTGAACAATTATGTCCTTTAACGTTGCTCGAGAACTTTAAAAAAAAAAAAGTTTTCAGTTTTTGTAGTTTAGATTGCATGATTACAGGATATTGTCACTTGTAATTACAAACCAGATCCACTTCCGTTTAGTCGTCATTACGCTGACACGGCTCTAACATCGAACATAAAACCATTAGTTTACATGGCCTTGAACATTAAATAAGTCATATTCTTTTTTTTTCTGTTTATAAAAACTTTAAAAAAAATTTAAATGCTTTATTATTTTGTGAAATATTTGAATTTAAGATCTCGATCTTATCTTGGTTAATCAATTTTGTTTTTAGCGATATAGAAACTGGTTCCGTTTACGGTATGACTAGCCAGATTTTTGTGTTCATCAGAGAAAGCTGGTTACTAGTACAAGCAGACTGTACTACTAGTGCTGTCGACGGCGGCACTCGTTAATGTTTGTTTCACACCCAGTCCTGCAATGAAACACGTACTTTGTAAGGAATGGAGAAATTAAAAAAAAAAAAAAAAATCAATTGAAGTACTAAACTCTTTGAAACGCTGGCACTCTGGTTTTTATTTGTAATATTTACTCTTAAAGAAACTATACTACTAGTGCTGTCGACGGCGGCACTCGTTAATGTTTGTTTCACACCCAGTCCTGCAAAGAAACACGTACTTTGTAAGGAATGGAGAAATTAAAAAAAAAAAAAAAATCAATTGAAGTACTAAACTCTTTGAAACGCTGGCACTCTGGTTTTTATTTGTAATATTTACTCTTAAAGAAACTCTTCTTAGCAAGCAATTTGAATTATTTAATCAGATTTATGCCAGAAATAAATAATATGTTGTATTCTATTTCCTTGGACATTTTTCAACATTCAAAATTATACTAACGGGTCGGCCTCTGTCCTATTTGATATATAAGCCCTTTACCAGTTTAAAAGAACTCACAGAAAATATCTTCAAACAAATGAGCACACACATTTCGGTATATTTCGCCAAATGTACTTTTAACAAAATACAAAATCAAAGTGCCTATTCGTACCCGGTTGCCAGATGTTTGTGCACATACTTCTTCAGTTTAACTAAAATAAACTACCACAAATTGACATCCGAATAGCATTGAGTCAAAATGGAGCCAGGAACGAAGCGCCGTAATTCGCACCCGGGTACCATTAGACTATGACTGTCTGTTTGTTTATAAAAAAATGGACGTAGATATTTTTGTTCTCATTTCAATAGTCCTAACCATGATGGTATCTCAGACATCGCAGTTACTGGCATACTCTATACTAGTAACACTGCAGATAGAATCTATATGGAGAACAAATTAATAACAAGATTTGGTCAATTGTCTCCATATGGAATGAACCAAATCCACAATTTTACCCAGCTGCCATTTCTTTTTCCAGTTTGGTTTTTACAATTATGTTAAAATCACTTCCTTTCTACTCCTCTTTACTTTATTTTTGTCTGGTTTTAGCGCCCTCTCCTATTTTATGCTGTTCTAGGTAGGATATGTATATTTATATTATGTAAATTTAATTTATACTTATTTAAATGTGTTTTGTTTGTTTGTACTGATGAAGGCATGTGCCGAAACGTTTACTTGTGTATAATGAATAATTATTATTAAAGCATAATTAATATTGTTATATTTACACAATTCGTTCGTGTCTTATTAATCTAGTTTATTGTAGTTGAACTGAAGAAGTAAGTTTACAAACATATAGTCCATTCAAATCTCTTCCATTTGATACCTCATTTTGTCTTACAAACCAAACAATAATATTTTAAATATTTTGTTTTAAAATCCCAACCTCTCACTTCTGGTACCCGGGTGCGAATAGTCCCAGCCATACATAATAAAGGTAGAGCTACGAGATTCAAGTGTTTAAGATTGCAATCGCCCAGTTTTGTTAAAAAAATAAAAGCCATCAATTCTTTACAAAACATCCATTATATAATTTTTTTGTTGGGGGGGGGGGGGGGGGGATGGGTTCCTT
>CAXITT010000141.1:433648-472581 GCA_964033795.1 Lymnaea stagnalis
GCTAGTGTGGGAGTGGGGCCATCATCCGATGGAACGTGTGGCTAAGTTTGGAAGTGGGCCCATCATCTGATGTAACTGGTGGCTAAGTGTGGAAGTGGGCCCATCATCCGATGTAACGTGTGGCTAAGTGTGAAAGTGGGCCCATCGTCTGATGTAACTTGTGGCTAAGTGTGAAAGTGGGCCCATCATCCGATGTAACGTGTGGCTAAGTGTGAAAGGGGGCCCATCGTCTGATGTAACGTGTGGCTAAGTGTGGAAGTGACCCCATCATCTGATGCAACTGGTGGCTAAGAGAATACAAACCTTTCACTAGCTGCTATCTTGCCATAATATCGCAGGTTGTGGACCTAGTTTCATTGATCTATCCAGTAGTCTTGCACGTTATTCTTACACAAACTCTGTTCTCTATCATTTCGAGGCTTTATTTATTTACTATTACACTAATTTCATGTGAGATTGCACGAAAAACAGAAAGAGAAGATACTATCAACTTTAGCATCCTTCATCAGGGAGTTGTAGATTTTCATTCTCAAATAGGAACTGCATCAGAGATCTGCAATTAGACTCAAACTAAAGGGGGCGCACCACTAACCTCCTAACTTTATCGATTCTCCCCCAGCAATTACAGCTACAAAGTACTATCACATCCTTGCTATCTCATATTCAAACTCTATTTCTCTTCCCATCCAATGCACTCATCGATATTGTATTTATTTCTCCTTCCTTCCACATCTCTTCATCATCATTGTAGCTCTCCTTACTTCCCATCCAGCATTAAACTTGTAAATTTATATTTAAATTATTCTTTAAAAAAAAAAGGCCCAGAGACAAGAAGCAGTGACTTCTGGAGTGACGTGCAACTGCAAATTGTCCGGCGAGAAGCTCCGAGCCAATGCAATATTCATGGGCCATCTCCATGGCGGGGCACCGCGCACGTCAGAACGCCATACATCAACCGGGTGACAAGAGCGTTGTCCGGTTAGGGTTCCGCTGAGCCACCCCCGTCGACATCGCGAGGGCGGGCCATAAATAGCGTGGCGACATGGCTTTTTGTTTTTTTTCAAACATTACAATGCTCTGAAAACCTGACCTAATAATTCTCCAGCTATGCATGTGTGGCTGCAACGCTGTTTTAGATAGGCACGCAAAATGTTAATTCCCGGAAGTAAGAACTAATTGGGATTCTGACGAAGTGCGTAACTTGAATGCTTGATTTGTCAAGGACTTTATTACAGTGGTTCTCACCATGTGGGTCGCGACCCCTTGGGGGTCGAGCGATCCTTTCCCAGGTCTCGCATAAGACCATCGGAAAACGAATGCACTCTACAGTTATGCATTAGCAACGAGGATTATTGGGGGGGGGGATGGGTGGGTCGTCGCCACAACATCATGAACTGTATTAAAGGGTCGAGGCCTTAGGAAGGTTGATAACCACTGCTTTAGTAGATGGGAAGTTCACGCGTCGCCGCCGCCATTTTTTGGCGGGTTATTTTTATCATTGATGTGAACATTTAGCCCATCATGGGCGTGACTTGAACATACTTATTCTCATTACGATGGAGAGAGAGAGCAGATGTTATCTGTTAAAGTCTGAAAGAGCTTTGTCGAGGTGAAATGTGTTCTCGCTCCAGCCGAAATGATTGCTTTTTGTCTGAGGTTGAGAACATGTGCACACATTTTATGTTCGTCTTCGCGAGTCACGTTGAATCTGAGTTTGGGTTAGGATTATGACTAGGGCTAAGGCTGTGGTAAGCTTTAGGGTTAGGGCTTGTGCCAGGGCTTGGTCTTGCGGTTAAGATTAGGTTTCTTGCGGTTAAGATTAGGTTAAGATTAGGTTTAGTTTTTAGGTTAGGGTTATCTTTCCGAAATAAGATTTGGGTTAGGATTGAGGCTAATGTGTGTGCAGGGAGGGTCAGGTCGCCTAAAAAAGGTCCTTAAATATTGAAGCCAAAATTGACGTTGTAATGTCAACACGAATTTTAAGTTACGCAAATGACGTCAATGCCATCACCAATGTTGAGCCCCTGGCCTATGTCGCCGCGCGCATCCTTTAGTGAATAAATTATAAAATTTATAGAAAATAAAAACCCACCGCTCCATTTGAAACATAAACTAAATGAAGGGTATTACTCTTTAGAAATGTTTGCAGATAAGAATAAAGCTGAGACTCAAACAGAGAGTCATAATAAAGAAACTGAACATCGGTGGGGGGTAAGCCATCATGACCTTTTCGAACATGTTGAAAGATCATCATTCATTTGATATTAACACGTGATAAGGAAAAACCATTGAAAGTGTCTAAAGGTCGACAGGTTTGACCGATGGGCTCTGCGAACGGCAAGGTCAAGCCGGCCTGACCCAGTAAAGAACGCCCGAGCATCTTAATCTATAGAAAAAATGGGTTCAGAAATTAAATTAAAACGACAAGAAGAAGTTCTCAAAACGTAATTATATATCAACTCTTTGAATGGACGGAGGCCTCGAAATGGCTCAAACTAGATTAATTGAGACTTAAAAAGAGAATTTTCAACATTTGTGTGTGTGTGTGCGTGCGTGTTTGTGTGTGTGTGGTGTTATAGAGAGCTTGTTTACATAATTTTTCTCGTGCGTGCCCTCTGATTAACCCCGCATGAGACGCTGTTTTCACAAAGGGGTGTGGCTTAGTCGTTTGATGTGTCGTGTTTATGCCGCCAACCACCAAAAATAATTAATCTGTTCCAAATAGTATTGTAGAATGAATGTGATTGTTCTAGAAACGTCATAAGTCTTCTGGAAGGCAGGGCTTACGCGACCTATATAAGGGATTGACAGGCACAGACGGGGAGACGGAGATTCAGATAGATTTTATTAACTTTACGAGGCGTTTTTATTTCTTGTGTATTTGTGTGCTCATATGTGTTTATTTCGCATTATTTATTGGCACATTATTCTAACATTCTAATTGTATTAACTGTGTACCGGTACAAGATCTAACGTACTGTAAGTTGAAGATTGTCATTATATTTTCTTTTCTTTTGTAATTATCTTAAGACTTAATAAATCTTAATCAATTGTAACTGGAAACCGTTTTGGGTGTCTTATCTTTAATATTGTTGATTCTATGGTATCGTCCTTTGTTAGGCACTGTTTACGACAAGCCAAATTAAAATTAAAATAGGAGATTAATTTCTCCCAATACAAGTCAGTGCGTAACAGTGGTGATATTCCAGTAATTCCTCCAGATAACTCGTAGTGGCTGCCAATAGGATCGATACCCTAGACTTAGTTTAGCTACACCAAAACGTTTTAACTTTCTCAGCACTTTTCCCTTTTTTGGCTTGGGGTCGTGGGGTAGGGGGAAAAAGGGCGGGGGGGGGGGTGGTCGAGGATCACAATTAAGCAGACGATTGATAAGCCTAGATAAACCAATAACTTTTCATAGTTTAGGATAAATTCAGACTACTGCACACCAATCAATATCTTGATTCTCAGCACTTTTCCCTTTTTTGGCTTGGGGTCGTGGGGTAGGGGGAAAAAGGGCGGGGGGGGGGGGTGGTCGAGGATCACAATTAAGCAGACGATTGATAAGCCTAGATAAACCAATAACTTTTCATAGTTTAGGATAAATTCAGACTACTGCACACCAATCAATATCTTGATTTGACATAATTAAAGGAATAAAACAAAGTACATGTATGTGGAGGAAACAACAACAAAGAAATGATCTTTAACCTTTGCCATCCAGCTTTAAGCTCGTGGGTTAAAGTTCATCCAATCACGACGGAATGCCGAATCCGTTCCGCCACACGTTATTTAAAAAAGTGATATATTTTTATTGGCCGACTTTCATTATTTCTGAATGACGAAATGGTGTAAGGCGACACGTTTGCAAACAAATTGTTCAATGCCGTTGATGTGACATTGACATTGTGAACTCTGCGTGTTCGTAACCATTGGTGTGACATTTTGGACTCTACATGTTCATCACCATTGGTGTGGAATTTTGGACTCTAAATTTTCATCACCATTGGTGTGACATTTTGGACTCTAAATTTTCATCACCATTGGTGTGACATTTTGGAAACTAAATTTTCATCACCATTGGTGTGGCATTTTGGACTATAAATTTTCATCACCATTGGTGTGGCATTTTGGACTCTAAATTTTCATCACCATTGGTGTGACATTTAGGACTCTAAATTTTCATCACCATTGGTGTGACATTTTGGACTCTAAATTTTCATCACCATTGGTGTGGCATTTTGGACTCTAAATTTTCATCACCATTGGTGTGACATTTTGGACTCTAAATTTTCATCACCATTGGTGTGGCATTTTGGACTCTAAATTTTCATCACCATTGTTGTGGCATTTTGGAAACTAAATTTTCATCACCATTGGTGTGGCATTTTGGACTCTAAATTTTCATCACCATTGGTGTGGCAATTTGGACTCTAAATTCTCAGCACCATTGGTGTGATATTTTGAACTCTTCAGTCTTGGCCGTGACATCCAAACCTTTTAATTAGACACCGACGTAAGGTTTTAATTTGGGTCACATAAATTAAGTTACTCCACGGAGGTCGTTATTTAAAATAGGAAGAGTTTATTTATTTTGTGTGTGGCTGTAAAACCAATACAGCTAACTAAACGATGTTATTATTGCTAAAGATAACAATGACCATGAACACGTCAATGACGGAATGACGGTGTAGCATCGGCGTCCTTCTTTACACTGTGAAACGCATGCACGAGTTCTGAGTGACCCCAAGTGGGGCACCGCGATGGTGTGTGGCTTAATTATAAATAGTCTCCCTGGATCTTGTCAACAAGTGAATACAGTCTATATAGTCTGTAAAAGTAGAAATCTTTAGAACGTACGAGACGATTCGAGGCACTAAGACAATGTCGAACCCATTTCTAGAAAAGTCTGTATATACACCTATCGACATAGCAGAGAGAGAGAGAGAGAGTGAGAGAGAGAGAGAGAGAGAGAGAGAGAGACAGAGAGAGAGACAGAGAGAGAGAGAGAGAGACAGAAAGAGAGACAGAGACAGAGGGATGAGCGGAGACAGATTGAGCTGATAGAAATTTGCTATTACGATACGAGGCAAAGATTTGTTTATTAATATTTACCGTGTGTGTTTATGTTCCCTTTTAACACTGTGCACCTTCTTCAACATTGTACCGGTACAAGTCATTACTATACTGGAAGTAAATAGCTTTAGTTTTTACATTTTTTTTTTATATTTCTTAATTTAAATTAACTTAATAAAATTATTAATTGTAATCAGCCCTAGTTTGGGTATCGTGTCTTTATTGTTGTTGTATTTAATTAATGGTATCGAATTTGTTGTGCACTATTTACCAACGCGCCATAAATGGTCAAATGAGAGATTAAATTCTCTGCACGTAAAACGGTACGTAACAGACGGTATGTAGCACATACAGGCAGTTAAGACTATTCTCTCAACACTCATCAGGTGGACTTCATAAGGAAAGAAGGAAAAGTTATAAACTTATCTACAGGGTTATATTGAAGTAAGAGGACGCTGAGCAAATCTTTCTGTCTCTACTCTCAAAAACGTTTGATCAAATGAAGCCTCCGTGCATCGCGCTTGTTACAACAATCCGTCTCATGGAAATATGGTCGTATTGCAAAAGAACACATCAATTGAAATGTCACAGATACTCTACGCGATCGTCTAAACATAGTCCAACAGATAGTCTAACAGATTGTCTAACATTTATTCTGACAGATAGTCTAACCCATAGTCTAATCGATAGCACAAACGATATTCTAACCGATCGTCTAAAGATAGTCCAACAGATAGTCTAAAAGATCTTCTAACATATAAGTCTAACCGATAGTCTAAACGATCTTCTAACATATAAGTCTAACCGATAGTCTAAACGATCTTCTAACATATAGTCTAACCGATTGTCTAAACGATCTTCTAACATATAAGTCTAACCGATAGTCTAAAAGATCTTCTAACATATAAGTCTAACCGATAGTCTAAACGATCTTCTAACATATAGTCGAACCGATTGTCTAAACGATCTTCTAACATATAAGTCTAACCGATAGTCTAAACGATCTTCTAACATATAGTCTAACCGATAGTCTAACTACTGTAAAACTATTATTGATTACACAAAGAATCCTAGAGGAGACATCGATATGAAGATTACACAGGGACACCTTTGGGACCTTGAGAACTTTCCAAAAATAAAAAGGAACCATCAATCATTTTCTACTGATTCACTGCGAGCAAGGGAACAAGCCTTGCATGTTTCATAGGGGAATAGAATTAATCTTCCTTCGAACTTGCGGAATTAAAACGGTATCAATTTAACCCTACCAGTGAAAGACAAAGTGCCCCTAATAGTAGGCAGCGGCTAACCCTAGACGACTTCGTAAACACGACATTTCATTCGGATTGGATCAAAGAAATAAATTTTAAAAAATATCAGAGTAATGATATGAACCTATCTTGACCCCAATCATATCATATGTATAATGACTCCAATGATATCAACCCTATCGTGACCCAAATAATATCAACCCTATTTTGACCCCAATGTTATCAACCCTATCTTGACACCATGATATCAACCCTATCTTGACACCATGATATCAACCCTATCTTGACACCATGATATCAACCCTATCTTGACACCATGATATCAACCCTATCTTGACACCATGATATCAACCCTATCTTGACCCAAATGATGTATTTCGTTATAAAGCAGGGAACTGACGTGATGCTTAAATAAATAAATTTTAAAGGAAATATTATCCACTAACTTTCAATCAATTACCTGTATCGCTGATATCTATTTAAAAATGTAGTTAAACAGCGAGGCAGTGGCTTTGGGGTGTGTAGTATAGCGTCTGCCAAGACTTTGTCTTTGTTATGTCTAGTATCAGATAATCAGATGCACTGGAAATTTTAAGCCCATTTAAGCAGCGATCCTTGGGCAGAGGTAAAACAAGTACATCTATGCTTCATGTGTTAGCAAGATATGAGTCATATACATCATGTGTTAGCAAGATATGAGTCATATACATCATGTGTTAGCAAGATATGAGTCATATACATCATGTGTTAGCAAGATATGAGTCATATACATCATGTGTTAGCAAGATATGAGTCATATACATCATGTGTTAGCAAGATATGAGTCATATACAACATGTGTTAGCAAGATATGAGTCATATACATCATGTGTTAGCAAGATATGAGTCATATACATCATGTGTTAGCAAGATATGAGTCATATACATCATGTATTAGCAAGATATGAGTCATATACATCATGTGTTAGCAAGATATGAGTCATATACATCATGTGTTAGCAAGATATGAGTCATATACATCATGTGTTAGCAAGATATGAGTCATATACATCATGTGTTAGCAAGATATGAGTCATATACATCATCATGTGTTAGCAAGATATGAGTCATATACATCATGTGTTAGCAAGATATGAGTCATATACATCATGTGTTAGCAAGATATGAGTCATATACATCATGTGTTAGCAAGATATGAGTCATATACATCATGTGTTAGCAAGATATGAGTCATATACATCATGTGTTAGCAAGATATGAGTCATATACATCATGTGTTAGCAAGATATGAGTCATATACATCATGTGTTAGCAAGATATGAGTCATATACATCATGTGTTAGCAAGATATGAGTCATATACATCATGTGTTAGCAAGATATGAGTCATATACATCATGTGTTAGCAAGATATGAGTCATATACATCATGTGGTATCAAGATATGAGTCAAATGTACGAGGGGTCAAACATTGCATATTTTCATTGTTACTGTGATGGAAACAAATCAGGTCAGATCAAGACATGGTCAACAGCCTGGTTCAACTAAAGACTAAAATTTATTATTTAAATAAAAAAAAACAACAACAAATGTCGCACTCACCTTGACAGCAACCTCTTTCTCCGTGAGCAGCCTCTCCATCTTTCTCTTCACGTCTGCCAACATGACCTTCACGTCCACCGACGTCCTTGGTAGCACACTCATAACAGGATGGCGCTGGGGAGGAGGGAAATGGTCAGCATTAAAACAGTATCATCGAAATAGTTAAGAAAACATAAAGTACACGTAGGAACTTCCGATGTAACCCTAGTAAGAGGATGACCTTGGGGGGAAGAATTATAAGTTATAAAAATAACAAAAAACAGAACTTTAAGAGTTTTGGAGTTCTCCGGTAAAGGAGTTTGGTTGAGTAAATATTCGGGACTTTGTAAGGAAAATAATTGTTGCGTTAGTCAAAATGAAAAATTCCTTTAGTATTATACACGCATCACTTTATAAATACTATATAGTTATATCACAAGGCGCTTATAAAATTGACTTATTTTTTTTTAAAACTTGCCTAAATTATTTTATACCAATCTTTTTTTTAAATGGACATAAACGTGTAGAGTCCACGATCGATTGAAATAAAAGTATGCGTTGAAAAGCAACCGACGGGTTGGAGACTTTTGTTATCGTTCAGATCTTGGGTTTGTACGTTCATAGACAAGTCAGAAATGTGCCTCAAATTGACGTTAGTGACAGAAGTAGTTATACCTTCGTGTCTTACTGGCTGAACCAAGAATAAATTTGACCAGCGTCATAAGCCAGGGGGTAAATGATCTGGTTTGAAACAAGAATAAATTTAACCAGTTTCATAAGCAAGGGCTAATTGGTCTGGCTGAACCAGGAGTAAATTTGACCAGCTTCATAAGCCAGGGGTAAATGGTTGTTTCTCTGATGGTAACAAAAATAAGTTTCACCAATTCAAGCGAGACTCCTTGTGATGCTTGCACTACCTCTGTGTTTTGATGCAAAAATGTTGACTTAGGATAAGGTCACAATGTCTGACCAAGCGATAAATATTTACCAAGGGTAACGTTAATGCGATGCCGATCGCCCTTGCACGTCCAGGATCCTGGGCAATGATGCCAGCGACACATCTTTGGTTGATGGGCAACTTCGTTTAAGGAATAAATTCTACCTTACTGGCATAACATCCTATTTTGTGATATTCCTAAGCGTATAACCGAAAAGTCGCATTGATTAAATCGGAGAATATTACTAAGTTAGCCACTTTATTGAATTTAGTTGAAACATTTTCCTACAAACAAAAAAAGGCCTCGTAACTCAAACTGAACGTGTGGACTGATACGATACACACGAAGAACCCCTTTGGTGGTCTCAGTTCAACGTTTGGGAATCTATGCTAATACATGCGTCACAAGCGGTGGATATTACAAGGTTAAAGGTTGGGAGAAAGTTAAAAGAGAATGCAGGGGGGAAGTGACATACAAAATGGTGACGTGTTACATAGAAAATCAAAGTGTTACAAGGGAATGCAGGGGGGAAGTGACATACAAAAATTTGACGTGTTACATAGAAAATCAAAGTGTTACAAGGGAATGAAAGGTGAGGTGGCATATATATAGGTGTACACGTTTACACAGAAGAGCAACGTGCTAGAAGGGAATGTATGGTGCGTTGTATAACAAATAGCTAATAACAACGAAAGCGGTGTCAATCAATTAAAATGTGGAAGCTGATTAAGAACTTGTAGGGAATAATTCTGGGGGAACATCTTACCCCTCACCCCCCCCACCCCCCCTCATTAGATCATTTTATTTTCTTTTTGACACGGTTCGACAGCAATTAGTTCATCCTTCTATTTCTCTTATTTTCCAACGTAATTCAAATGCAAAGTGTTTCAAAACATATCAGTACGTTTAAATTCTCATTAATCTATATTGAAAACATTACAAGACAAATGGACTAGTGCAAATATTACTTTTATTTATTTTAAAAAAAAATGTCAAATACATATTTTAAAATGCATAGTGCAGTAGCGGTTAGTTCATGACGTATTTTACGAGAAAAAAAAATAGTTTTAAAAAATTATTCAAGAAAAAAATAAACAAATAAAGAAAACATCTACATCAAGAAACAAAAAAAAAAACAAAAAAAAAACAAAAACAAACAAAAAGCATATTAAATGACAGTCTTTGAAACTACTCTGTGCAGTCATAACGTTATACATAGTCATAAACTCTACATCGTTGGAGTTCTCTATCAGCTGGCTCCTCGAAAAAATATATGTACACGTTTTTGAAGAGAATATATAAAAATCAAAGTGAATAACNGAAATAAAAAATGTAAACGTTTTTGAAAAAAATAAAAAAAAAACAAAGTGAAAAAAAACAAAAAAAAAAAAAAAAAGAAACTTTGGTGGCGTCTCTAAAGAACACAACAACGCTTGCTTTCTTTTCTCATCGATTGCATTCGATGGTTTTAATTAACCCACAAATACCCAGCCTAACCAATTAACCCACTAAGGCCGAACCCCATACCAGTTAACCCACCAATGCCCAGTCCCATTAGTAGGCCAATTTATGCCCTGCTGCAGCAGTTAACCTGATAATGTTTGGCCCCATAATTTGACCCTCAAATGCCTAATACCACAATTTAACCCTATAATGCCTGGCATCACCAGTTAAGCCTATAATGCCTGGCACCACCAGTCAACCCTCTAATTCCTGGCACTGGCACCACCAATCAATCCTCTAATGCCTAGCACAACCAGTCAACCCTCTAATGCTTAGCACCACCAGTTAACCCTCTAATGCTTAGAACCACCAGTTAACCCTCTAATTCCTTGCACAACCAGTTAACCCTCTAATGCCTAGCACCACCAGTTAACCCTCTAATGCTTAGAACCACCAGTTAACCCTCTAATTCCTTGCACAACCAGTTAACCCTCTAATGCCTAGCACCATCAGTTAACCCTCTAATGCCCGGCACCACCAGTTAACCCTCTAATGCCTGGCACCACCAGTTCACCCTCTAATGTCTGGCACCACCAGTTAACCCTCTAATGCCAGGCACCACCAATCAACCCTCTAATGCCTAGCACCACCAGTCAACCCTCTAATGCCTGGCACCACCAGTTAACCCTCTAATGCCTGGCACCACCAGTTAACCCTCTAATGCCTGGCACCACCAGTTAACCCTCTAATGCCTGGCACCACCAGTTAACCCTCTAATGCCTGGCACCACCAATCAACCCTCTAATGCCTAGCACCACCAGTCAACCCTCTAATGCCTGGCACCACCAGTTAACCCTCTAATGCCTGGCACCACCAGTTAACCCTCTAATGCCTAGCACCACCAGTTAACCCTCTAAAGCCTGGCACCACCAGTTAATCCTCTAATGCCTAGCACACAAGTCAACCCTCTAATGCCTAGTACCACAATTTAACCCTCTAATGCCGGGCACCACCAGTCAACCCTCTAATGCCTAGCACCACCAGTCAACCCTCTAATGCCTGGCACCACCAGTTAACCCTCTAACGCCCAGTCTCCAGCTAACCCACTAATCCCCAGCTCATCCCACCAACAAAAATCTCATCACACCCACGCTAGGTGAACTCCAGCATCAGACAAAGATGGGGGATGATAAATAAAACAAGATATGAAAGCCCTCACACGCTGGGAACATTGATTTCAAGCAGCGTCCGATGAGAGATAAATTCAGACTAAAAGTATCACCGATTCTGAATAATTGGCGTAACAAGCCTTCCTGTTATCTTTTTTTGCTCGATTCAATAGAAAGCAATTCACGAATAATATTTTCTGCTAGTTTTCCCACTTGCGATATTGGATTTGTTATGGTTTCTTTTTAAATTTGATTGATTTAGTTATTGTTTTAAAAAAAATGAACGAAAAAAAAAACGAATTTTCTTTGAGATAAATAATTTATCTTTGTCTAAAATAAATAAGACGTGTAGAGAAGTGATTGAAATAATAATAAAAAAAATTCGAGTAATTGAGTGTGACGGAAAGATTGATCCATTGAGTTTTTAAACGCTCGCTAATCAGGTTCGTTCAACTTGAAAGATCCTGGCATCCGTTTGTCTAAAGAGGAACCTGTGTGAAACCTTATCGGCTGCGTGTGTGCCCCGAGTTATTTGGACGCCTCACAAGTTGAATTTATAACAGGGCCATTACCCCACTCTCCCAGACAAAATTAAAAAAAAAAAAAAACTCTTTTAGTGAATGGCCCTGTGTCGAACAGAATATGTGGATCGAATAATTAGATGAGTTTATTTCAGCCAGTTAGCGATGTACATGCACAATATACGAGTAGGTTGCTTCTAAGGGAAACAATTTGCTCTTGTCTAAGGCTTACTGGTTAAAGAGTGTTTTTTTATTAAATGACGTCATTATTTTGTGTTGAGAAATTCATTTCTGGTTTCATTACAACTCAAACTACTTGTAAGAAATTGTAAAGAAGACGCTCACTACGAAGGATTCCAAGACTCACTCCAAGACCCACTGCAAGACTTTCTCCAAGACTCACTCCGAGACTAACTCCAAGACTCACTCCAAGACTCACTCCGAGACTCCAAGAATCTGAGTTTCCGAGAGTCAGAAGGAAATAGTAGAACAGGGCATGTGGAAGCTTGAATTGGAAGACGGGATAGTAAAAGAGGAACGTTTCGGCTGAAAGCCTTCTCCGGCAGACAGGACAAATGAAAATACGTCAAGAAATATAAACGAGTTAAAAAACTTGAGTGATTACCGTTGTTATTCCTGGAAGATGGTATGCAAGGATATCTTTAAGTTTTAAATAATATATGCTTCTCCCAGATAACGACAATCATGAACACTTACAAGTTGATACAAATCCGAAAACAAAAATTGTTGTTGGGATACAATTAATGCAAAGTTGTACGAAACTAAAAAGGGCGTGCACAAAAAAATATGAAGGTAAAGTTGTCATCAACATGCAATTCTTTCGATGTGCATGTTAGAAAGTGGTTGAAAAACACGTTCACACAAGGAAGGGACAATGCCATCATGACAAGAAAAGGTGGATACGAAAACCTACAATCTACAGTTATGTGCGTGTGGGTGGGGAGACAATCACGACGTAGGGCATTACACAAAGAGGTATCAGTTACTCATAAATGACTTGATAGAAGGAGAAGGCCAAAATACGAATGCGTAGATTGTGTTTCAAATTATTTTAATGTTGGATTCATGGAAATGTTCATTAATCTGAAAACGAAGTGCGGATAAAATTCGAGAGAGATTTATAGGCAAAAGACCGATATTGTCCGCATATATTTATATCAGAAAGTTACCGATATTCTCCGCAAATTTTTATTGGAAAGAGCCGACATTGTCCGTATATATTTTTTCAAAAAATAATTAATTCGTCCTATTATTTCTTTAGTAAATCTTTTATATTTTATTAGTATATTTTCTTAATATTGCAAACTTTATGAGTGAAGTAAATTAAAAACGAAATATTTAGCGCCCCATTTTTATAAATAAATGGAATCACCAATTCATTTCATTGGTAACCTGCTTTGGTGGTCTCGTTGATGGCTCTCAAACATTTCATTGGTAACCTACTGTGATGCTCTCACTGGTGGCTCTCAAACATTTCATAGGTAGCCTACTGTGGTGCTCTCAATGATGGCTCTCAAACATTTCATTGGTAACCTAATGTGGTGGTCTCACTGATGGCTCTCAAACATTTCATTGGTAACCTAATGTGGTGCTCTCACTGATGGCTCTCAAACATTTCATTGGTAACTACTGTGGTGGTCTCACTGATGGCTCTCAAATTATTCATTGTAACCTAATGTGGTGTTCTCAATGATGGCTCTCAAACATTTCATTGGTAACCCACTGTGGTTGTCTCACTGATGACTCTCAAACATTTCATTGGTAACCTACTGTGGTGCTCCCACTGATGGCTGTCAAATATTTCATTGGTAACCTAATGTGGTGCTCTCACTGATAGCTCTCAAGCATTTCATTGGTAACTACTGTGGTGGTCTCACTGATGGCTCTCAAACATTTCATTGGTAACCTAATGTGGTGCTCTCACTGAAGGCTCTCAAACATTTCATTGGTAACTACTATGGTGGTCTCATTGATGGCTCTCAAATAATTCATTGTAACCTAATGTGGTGCTCTCAATGATGGCTCTCAAACATTTCATTGGTAACCCACTGTGGTTGTCTCACTGATGACTCTCAAACATTTCATTGGTAACCTACTGTGGTGCTCCCACTGATGGCTGTCAAATATTTCATTGGTAACCTAATGTGGTGCTCTCACTGATAGCTCTCAAGCATTTCATTGGTAACTACTGTGGTGGTCTCACTGATGGTTCTCGAACATTTCATTGGTAACTACAGTGGTGGTCTCACTGATGGTTCTCGAACATTTCATTGGTAACCTAATGTGGTGCTCTCACTGATGGCTCTCAAAAATTTCAATGGTAACCTACAGTGGTGCTCTCACTGATGGTTCTCAAACATTTCATTTGTAACCTACTGTGGGGCTCTCACTGATGGCTCTCAAATATTTCATTGGTAACCTACTGTGGTGGTCTCACTGATGGTTCTCGAACATTTTATTGACACCTCCCTCATTATTATATTGAAATATGTTTTTCTTTTACCCTCCCCCCCAAAAACAACAACAACATTATCGGTAAATCTGAACTGAATCTGATGAAATATATTTCCTTATGCCCTTGCAGCGATGTGCAAATCTAAATTATTTTTTCCGATACTCAACACAACAACGCCATTTCATTTTTTTTTTCTTTTTTACCTCTCTGGTGTATCGCTTACTTGTTGCTCTTCGCTACTTTACAGAGCTGCTTTGACAATCCTCTAACTTTCGCATGAAGTTAATTGCTTCAATCCACGTATCTCTCTTTCTCATTTATATCTAGACCCTTCCCGTGCATACGTTGTGTTACAACAGAATTAGAAAGTAACGGACAACTTGGTCTATGAAAGGTTAAAAAGGCTGTCTACAGACACACACACACACACAAAAGACATCAAATAGTGGCTTACATTACTGAGTTTCAACCGTTTGTTCCGAAACACCTGAAAGATATGCAAAGAGGAGAACAAGGTAGCTGGAACAATCACAGAATGGCTTTAATATATTAAGAGTAAGACTTGATAAGACTTGATACAGTTTTAACAATCCATACTGAAAGATAACGAATCTGCCATCCAGTTTAAAAAAACAAACAAAAAAAACCAAAAAACATTGACGATTATTTGACTTTCCAGAGTTATTTAACTGTTGATGAATATGGACACAACATTTTTCCTACTTGTTTAATGTTGAATTCCAATCATGCCCAGTTGGCTTTTGTAATCCGACTTATACAATTGTTAGGGTTTTTCTCAAGCCCAACCCCCACCCCCAAAGACTAGCCACATTCATGGGAGTGTTGTATTCATGAGCGTGTCGTATTCATGGGCATGTTGTATTCATGGGCGTGTCGTATTCATGGGCGTGTGGTTTTAATGGGCGTGTCGTATTCATGGGCGTGTTGTATTCATGGGCGTGTCGTATACATGAGCGTGTCGTATTCATGGGCATGTTGTATTCGTGGGCGTGTCGTATTCATGGGCGTGTTGTATTCATGGGCGTGTCGTATTCATGTGCGTGTGGTTTTCATGGGCGTGTCGTATTCATGGGCGTGTTGTATTCATGGGCGTGTCGTATTCATGGCGTGTCGTATAGCTGGGCGTGTCGTATGCACGGGCGTGTTTTATTCATTGGCGTGTTGAAACCGAAATCCAAACCCAACAAATCGGATTGACACGCTCTGACAGTTCTTAGCCCGTAGTTTCAATCATTATAAAATAAGTAGAAAGAAGTGGCCAACAATCAGATTAGCTTTGCCAAAGCAAAAAAGTCCAAGGAAAAAGGCAGCTAGCCAATAAATCCTGCTAACTTATTGTCACAATCAACTACCTCAGTTATGGCTACATCGCCGGACCTGGAAAAGGTTTTAAGAGATTAATAAGCACTTTTTTTCCCTCCATTTACTATGATTTAAAACTGCTTAGTTCAGACTCCATTCGATTCCCTGATACACACAAAAGCTCTCATCTGTCACCGTTTCTTAAACCAGGTCGTGAGCTGCTTCCGCCGACACAATCAATACATGAGGTCACAGCATCTCTCTAATTTAAATCCTCCATTTTCACCCTCGGAAACGCCAGCGAATCCCAGCTATTTCCCGGTGGTAATCCGGTGTCTTTGGTTCATTAGTCTTTAAGTTATTCTCTATATTATTTGTGATAAAAGGACAGATGGAAAAAAAATCCGGGCGCATTTTATTATATTTATTATTACGATAAGTTTCTCTAGAAAGTCCTGCCATGCTTGTGTATAGAAATTGACAGCAGATTCAGCAATAACCAAGGGTGGAATGGGCCACCGTGGTACCAGTATAATTTCCGGTGGGCCGCCAAGACCGATGATATGTAAGCCACCTGGGCCGCTGCCACGTTACAATCAGCCATGCGTGTTAAATCTCTAATTAAAGATTATGTCTCATGCCGCATGGGCAGTCCAGTCCATAACTGAATATAAATTCGTTCCCATGGGCAGTCCAGTCCATCACTGAATATAACTTTGTTCCCATGGGCAGTTCCAGTCCATCACTGTCTATAACTTTGTTCCCATGGGCAGTTCCTGTCCATCACTGTCTATAACTTTGTTCCCATGGGCAGTCTAGTCCATCACTGAATATAACTTTGTTCCCATGGGCAATCCAGTCCATCACTGTCTATAACTTTGTTTCCATGGGCAGTCCAGTCCAACATTGTCTATAACTTTGTTCCCATGGGCAGTCCAGTCCAACACTGTCTATAATATTGTTCCCATGGGCACTCTAGTCCATCACTGTCTACAAATTATGTTCAAATGGGCAGTCCAGTCCATCACAGTCTATAACTTTGTTCCCATGGTCAGTCCAGTCCATCACTGTCTATAACTTTGTTCCATGGGCAGTCCAGTCCATCAAAGAATATAACTTTGTTTCCATGGGAAGTCCAGTCCAACACTGTCTATAACTTTGTTCCCATTGGCAGTCCAGTCCAACACTGTCTATAATATTGTTCCCATGGGCACTCTAGTCCATCACTGTCTATAAATTATGTTCAAATGGGCAGTCCATCACAGTCTATAACTTTGTTCCCATGGGCAGTCTAGTCCATCACTGTCTATAACTTTGTTCCATGGGCAGTCCAGTCCATCACTGAATATAACTTTGTTCCCATGGGCAGTTCCAGTCCATCACTGTCTATAACTTTGTTCCCATGGGCAGTTCCTGTCCATCACTGTCTATAACTTTGTTCCCATGGGCAGTCTAGTCCAACACTGTCTATAATATTGTTCCCATGGGCACTCTAGTCCATCACTGTCTATAAATTATGTTCAAATGGGAAGTCCAGTCCATCACTGTCTATAACTTTGTTCACATGGGCAGTCCAGTCCATCACTGTCTATAACTTTGTTTCCATGGGCAGTCCAGTCCAACATTGTCTATAACTTTGTTCCCATGGGCAGTCCAGTCCAACACTGTCTATAATATTGTTCCCATGGGCACTCTAGTCCATCACTGTCTACAAATTATGTTCAAATGGGCAGTCCAGTCCATCACAGTCTATAACTTTGTTCCCATGGGCAGTCCAGTCCATCAGTGTCTATAACTTTGTTCCATGGGCAGTCCAGTCCATCACAGAATATAACTTTGTTTCCATGGGCAGTCCAGTCCAACACTGTCTATAACTTTGTTCCCATGGGCAGTCCAGTCCAACACTGTCTATAATATTGTTCCCATGGGCACTCTAGTCCATCACTGTCTATAAATTATGTTCAAATGGGCAGTCCAGTCTATCACAGTCTATAACTTTGTTCCCATGAGAAGTCTAGTCCATCAGTGTCTATAACTTTGTTCAATGGGCAGTCCAGTCCATCACAGAATATAACTTTGTTTCCATGGGCAGTCCAGTCCAACACTGTCTATAACTTTGTTCCCATGGGCAGTCCAGTCCAACACTGTCTATAATATTGTTCCCATGGGCACTCTAGTCCATCACTGTCTATAAATTATGTTCAAATGGGCAGTCCAGTCCATCACTGTCTATAACTTTGTTCACATGGGCAGTCCAGTCCATCACTGTCTATAACTTTGTTCACATGGGCAGTTAAGTCAATCACTGTCTATATTTTTTCCCCTCGTGTAGAGTCCAGTTCTATTATTACAACAATATTCGCTTAGATAGTATTTCCTTTTCATCTCCAATATCTTATCCAGCGCACTCATCACATCTCACATTGCGAGTTTAGAGAAAGTTATATTGCCATTTCTCCATAGAAATCAAATAATCCATCCTATATTAACAAAGAGAAAATTTTTTCTTGATTGTCATAGACAAAATGTTTCCTACACTAACATAGACAAAATTTTTCAGACTTTATAACTGATTGTAAAATGTTCTACATTTATTGGGCTTGCAAGCAGGGCTGTTGTTGATTATTTCTGTTTATTTCAATTCAAATAAACGCGGTCTTTTATCACCGATGTGATTCCATTCCCTGCGTTGTCTTCCCATAACAGTCCGCTTCAATGGCGAATCAATCCTATGAATCAGTCCTACTTTATACTTGGCCATGGCATGAAATCTCTGATTACATGGAATAATATTTCAGTTTACGTCCGTAAGTTGGAAATTTATACTTGTGGGTTAGAAGCTTATGCCTCCAGGCAAGAAGCATATGTCTGTGCGTCGGAGGCTTATGTCTTTAAAAGCATATGTCTTTAGGGGAAAAGCTTATGTCTGTAGGGTATATTAATTAGACGCGAGCAATTTGTGTCAATGTAACTAAATATGATAAGCTTTAATAACAATTTTACATAATACACAAACGTTTCGGCACATGCCTTCATGAGTGTAACAACACAATTATATATGTATAAATTAAATTCACATAATATGTATTACATAATGACATAGACAAAACATATGCAGGTTGGAAGTTTATACAAGTAGGTATGAAGCGTATGTCTTTTTGCTGGAAGCACATGTCTTCTGGTTGGATGCTTACGTCTGTAGGTTGGAAGAACATGTCTTTGGTTTGGATGCTTAAGTCTGTAGGTTGGAAGCACATGTCTTTGGGTTGGATGCTTACGTCTGTAGGTTGGGAGAACATGTCTTTGGGTTGGATGCTTACGTCTGTAGGTTGGAAGAACATGTCTTTGGGTTGGATGCTTACGTCTGTAGGTTGGAAGAACATGTCTTTGGGTTGGATGCTTACGTCTGTAGGTTGGAAGAACATGTCTTTGGGTTGGATGCTTACGTCTGTAGGTTGGAAGAACATGTCTTTGGGTTGGATGCTTACGTCTGTAGGTTGGGAGAACATGTCTTTGGGTTGGATGCTTACGTCTGTAGGTTGGGAGAACATGTCTTTGGGTTGGATGCTTACGTCTGTAGGTTGGGAGAACATGTCTTTGGTTTGGATGCTTACGTCTGCAGGTTGGAAGCACATGTCTTTGGGTTGGATGCTTACGTCTGCAGGTTGGAAGCACATGTCTTTGGGTTGGATGCTTACGTCTGTAGGTTGGGAGAACATGTCTTTGGGTTGGATGCTTAAGTCTGTAGGTTGGAAGCACATGTCTTTGGGTTGGATGCTGACGTCTGTAGGTTGGAAGCACATGTCTTTGAGTTGGATGTTTACGTCTGCAGGTTAAAAGAACATGTCTTTGGGTTGGATGCTTACGTCTGCAGGTTGGATGAACATGTCTTTGGGTTGGATGCTTACGTCTGCGGGTTGCAAGCACATGTCTTTGGGTTGGATGCTTACGTCTGCAGGTTGGAAGAACATGACTTTTGGTTGGAAACTTACGTCTGCAGGTTGGAAAAACATGTCTTCTGGTTGGATGCTTACGTCTACAGGTTGAAAGCACATGTCTTTGGGTTGGATGCTTACGTCTACAGGTTGAAAGCACATGTCTTTGGGTTGGATGCTTACGTCTGCAGGTCGGAAGCACATGTCTTCTGGTTGGATGCTTACGTCTGTAGGTTTGAAGCACATGTCTTTGGGTTGGATGCTTACGCCTGCAGGTTTGAAGCACATGTCTTTGGGTTTGATGCTTACGCCTGCAGGTTGTCAACTCATGTATGTTGTTTTGAAAGCTTACGTCTGTATGTTGGAAGTTTTATATGTAGGCTGGAAGCGTATGTTTGTACGTTGAAAGCATAGTCGGTTGAAGGCCTATGTCTTTAGGTTGGAACCTCATGTCTGTAGTTAGGAAGCTTATGTCTTCTGTTCGGGAGCACCATGTCTTTAGTTTAAAAGAATATGTCAGCAGGTTTTAAGCTGAAATCAGTGGGTTGTAGGCATATATGTTAGGAACATATTTCTATTCTCATAACGAATGTGCCACTGAAACATTTCAAGATTACGAGGGAGGAGTTGCACATGATGAACTTTTGAATTAATTTTAAAAAAAATACACGAAAAAAGAACCTGAGGTTTGACGAGGCTCATTATTTATTGGCCGAGAGATGATGACATCGAAACGGGGGGTAGGGATGGCTTGGAGGTTGGGGGGGGGAACAACACGTCTGTTGAGACTTGAGTTATTGCTACTTGTGACGTCCCACAGGGTCATTTGTTGTGTTATAATAGAATTAATTTTAAAAAAAATACACGAAAAAAGAACCTGAGGTTTGACGAGGCTCATTATTTATTGGCCGAGAGATGATGACATCGAAACGGGGGGTAGGGATGGCTTGGAGGTTGGGGGGGGGGGAACAACACGTCTGTTGAGACTTGAGTTATTGCTACTTGTGACGTCCCACAGGGTCATTTGTTGTGTTATAATTGCGGAAGTCTTTCTTTAACTGTGCCATTAATCCACATAGGCGTGCACTTGACCGATGGTTTCTGTATGCATTTCGCTATTTTTGTTTCATATTCGAAACCTCTATGTGACTGTTGGCTTGCTCCATTCCTATCAGTCCTTAAATGTTTTAAAAATTATTTCTTTTATAATTATTTCATTTTTCAAGGCCTTACATTTTAATATTTCACGTTCGTCCTATTTTGCACTTTTTAAACAAAGTGTCCTGCATAGAAATCGTTTTTCCAATTGATTCCTTCTAATCTAATTTATTGAATATGCGATGACGCTGGAATATTTTCATGGAATTCCTGAAGAATCCATATTAGGTATGAAATTTTCTGTTATAGCATATGTGTTGACCTAATTTTACTTCAACGTAGCGTTGCGGCGACCACCACTAGCCTCCCCAAGTTTTTTTGGTTTTTTTTGACGTTACCGAATTAATGTGCAATCATCGTACTAACCAACCCCTCCCTTGATTGGGAAAACAGTCGTTGACGTTCTATTTGTTCTAATATATTGTAAAAAAAAAATAATTTTAAGCTTCTCTCAGATTTTATGACATCATTCATCGTCAATATTATGTTTGCATCACGCATTTTTAAATAATTTAAAAAATAAGATAGATATTAATATATTCGCTACTATCAATTATTACAGAAATAAATACATAAATATTAATATTTTTAGTTCGTATTTTTTACTGCTTTTTAGAAACGCTTCACAAATCGGTTCATTAAATTCATTTTAAACATGATCTAAAATGTGCATTTAAAAAAAATGTATTTAATAGCACCTACTCACCAACTGACAAAGTCCCAATTTTAAATTTCTCTTCCAAAGATGCATGTTGTTTTCCCATTTCATAAACCCATTTAATAAATCTGTCCCATAGAAATCTGTTCATGAAATTCTCCTTTGACCAAAGCATTTTTTCCCCCGCGGTCTTCGAAAAAAAAAATTATAATAATCGACAGCCAATTATAAGTAATATCCAGATCCTATTTCGCTTAACGGGCAACTGAGGCCCCAACGGAACCATTACAAATAATTATCATGATGTTTCCCCAGTTCATTAAATCGCAAATGGACCACATTTTAGATTTCCGTTTACAACTTACAAGAACAATTATTTTTTTTTTTTAACCGTACATTAGGAATTATGTTTCCCACGTTTATGGGGATAAATAAATCGAATGTTTGGTCCTGGTCTTTTAAGCGAACATGATCATGGTCTCGGAGATTTCTGAGGTATGCTTTAAAAATCATGCAATTATCATCAAATCTACGAAACTAATGTATGAGGACTTTGTATAGTTTTGTCTGTGTGTGTGTGTGTTTGTGTGTGTTTTTGTGTGTGTTTTTGTGTGTTTGTTTGTGTGTATTTGTGTGTGTGTTTGTGTCTATTTGTGTGTGTTTGTGTTTGTTTGTGTGTGTTTGTGTGTGTGTGTGTGTGTGTGTGTGTGTGTGTGTGTGTGTGTGTGTGTGTGTGTGTGTGTGTGTGTGTGTGTGTGTGTGTGTGTTTGTGTGTGTGTGTGTGTTTGTGTGTGTGTGGGTGTGTGTGTGTGTGTGTGTGTGTGTGTGTGTGTGTGTGTGTGTGTGTGTGTGTGTGTGTGTGTTTGTGTGTGTGTGTGTGTGTTTGTGTGTGTGTGTGTGTGTGTGTGTGTGTGTGTGTGTGTTTGTGTGTGTGTGTTTGTGTGTGTGTGTGTTTGTGTGTGTGTGTGTGTTTGTGTGTGTGTGTCTGTGTGTTTGTGTGTCTGTGTGTTTGTGTGTGGTTTGTTTTGTTAAGTTAACGTCACACATTTTTTTGTCCTTTGAGGTTTAAATTCAAATGTTTGAAATCCCGTCTGCCGTGGATGAAACCATCCAAATTAAACCTAGTTAACTCATTCCATTTAAGGACACTAACGAAATTAATGTGAACAATGAATAAAAAGAAATAGTTGTTCTAAATAGAACAATATATTAAAACTGTTGTATAAAAAATCTATTGGCAGGACACGGACTTTTAAAAAACGACCTTTTTATCCCATTAACGCAATGATCCCAAATACGCGGACTTTGTGATGACTTTGGTATCTGTGATGTCATGAGTCGGAGCATGACTTTAAAAAAAAAAGACCACCTAATTATGATGGTAAATAGGAAGGAATGGCATACAGAAACACAAGTACGCTAAAGGGCACAGAACAAGGGAGTTCTGTTAAAATACCATTACATACAGAGCAAGAGAGTTCTGTTAACATACCATTACATACAGAACAAGGGAGTTCTGATAACATACCATTACATACAGAACAAGGGAGTTCTGTTAACATACCATTACACACAAAGCAAGAGAGTTCTGTTAACATACCATAACAAACAGAGCAAGAGAGTTCTGTTAACATACCATAACATACAGAACAAGAAAGTTATGCTAACATACCAATACGTACATAACGAGAGCGTTCTCTTAAGACTCACAATTACATACAGAACAAGAGAGTTCTGTTAACACACCATTACATACAGAGCAAGAGTTATGTTAACATACCAATACATACGGAACACATCAAAGAGTTCTGTTTCTACAGAAATTCACACACAACAAACCGTAGAGTTCTGTTAACAGGACAAACAAAAGAGTTCTGCTAAAATACCAACATCTACAATGTATCCAGACAAAAAGTTAAATATTTTTATCATGAAAACTATTGGTCAATGTTGATCAATTGTTTAAATATTAAAACTAATTTTAATTCTAACTTACACTTCATCAAGCTATAGTTTGTTTCGAAGTATCAACCATTAGCTTCAAAACAGACTTCAAGTCGCTCTCTGTTGACTAATCATTACCAAAAGGATTCAATTTGTTCCCGGACACGGTGTAGAGAACAAGAGAAATCTCTTGGTTAGAGATTCAGACCGTTCTAAACGTTTTACCACAAGTAGCCATGCTGGACTCCGACTGCAATTTTAAAGCTAGTTTTGTAGAGGTAGTTTTATCGGTTACTGGACTAAACTGAGGCGATCCTAAGATAGTGAACTGGAGTTAACTAAACCCCAAGATATGCGTAGACAAGCCAAAAATACAACAACAAAAAACAAAGCAGTAGCAGCACTTCGGGTGGATGCGACAGATCTAAGCGAAGGAAAACTCTGAAATCAAACGCGGAGATGGAGACCCACAGGCGGTATGACATTTAAAAATTCCGACAACTTTTGCCAAGTAGAGCGCATCATGTCATGAGCCCAGTGCATCCTGGTCTATTTCCGGCCGTCTTGACCAAGTCTTGTCATTGGATCGCATAGGCACGGTCGAGAGAGTGAGACTGCCGAACTGAGCAGCTCAGATTCAATTTAAACTAAATACAGCTCAAGTCCAGGCTACTTGTCAGGTCGAACATGTATGGACGTCTTTGCGTGCGAAAGGACCAACCAAAGTGTTATTTTTGAGGCCCTTAATCATTCATATTTCTTCTTCTATAAAATTAAGGGCCCATGATCAAACTTTTGATCATCTTGGCTCCTATATTGTCTACTGCAATGCTGTATTGTGAATTTTGGTCCAGATAATGTGTTGTCAAGTGATACAATGTTGGAACGGTTGAGAATATTTTTTTTTTAAGTTACTTTTTTAAAGAATTGCTTGAATTTACATACTGAATTCGTACCTTTTAAAAAACATACTTGTTTCCTAGAGGTGATCATAAACAACATATAGAAAAAAGAAATGTTGTCTTAATCGTTTTCTATTTTTAGAAACGTTGACAGTAAATGCATTTCAGCCTATAGCTTCAAAAAAAAAAAATAAAAAAAAAATAAAAAATAATTAAAAGAGTTTTGCTGATGAGCGTCAGCTGATCTTGCCAGATTAATTGACAGTATCTTCGATTGCAGATAAGCGATTGAAAGTCCATTCTGAAGTTGAGTTTTATGATGAAAAAATTTATCTGATGTGTCGGATTTGTATAAAGTGACCCTGCGTGGCGTTACGTCATCAGAATTTCAATCAATGTATTTTATAAAAAAGGGAAATGCGCGCAACAAAGTATCTGGGAAACCTGGAAAAAGAGGAACGCACAAATAAAAAATGTTAAAAAATTAAAAATTAAAATAAAAAAAATATATATAAGAATGTGAAACAGTGATAACGCCAAAGAGCCTATACGATTTAAGTACGTTCAGATTGCTAAAAACAATCATAATTATTTTCTATTATTTTACAGAAATCTAATCAATTTAAATGCGCAAAAACTATTTTAAATCCACTTTAATTTTTATTAAAAGTTAAAGTTATATTTTTATAAATGACACATACATTTAAAATATAACGTTGGAATTATTTTAAGTATTTTATTTGTGTTTGAAAGTTATGAAAAAATAAAAAAATTAAAAAAAACATGATCAAAGAATTACGCCATAATCACATTTATCGGGAAAAACCCAAGCATCAGCGGTTTTAGTTCGTCTTTTATTGCTTTGTTAATATTGCGAAATAAAATTAAAATTAAATTGTTCTAAATAAACACGCAAATGACGTCATAGCTCTAATCGCCTAATGTTACCCAAAACTCTAAGTTTCTTTGATTTAATTACCGCGAGTTAAACTGATAATGTATTTTCCCCTTCTTAAAAGTAAAATTAATAAATACAATCGATCGCTTTTTAAATTGTTAATATAAAACACACACAAATTTTTGCTTTGTATATCTTTACATTTAAAAAGTGTTGCCTTTGTTGAGTCCAAAAATATACTTTTATTAAATTTATAGCATAATAAAAAACTAACCTTTAAATATAATTCTAATAAGAAAATGCGGTTTAATTCAAACCGTGCAGCGCAACTCTATAGCTAAATAGCATTCACTTATCCACTTATACCTCATACAAATAAGAACGAACCATATGAAGTGCAAAATATGTTAGTTTGGGTAAGGAAGGGACTACAATCCGTTGGAGGATTTTCTACATTTATTTAAAGCTGGTTGGTCACTTTGCCCCAGGCGGCACAAAATACGTCTCAAAATATAGGAATCTATTTGATAAATAATAAACCTTCTTGGGTACATACATATCGTAGGTAGGAAATACGATGTGTACATTTTCACGTGGATGACAATATATTTAAATTCTATGGTATTATATTTATGAAAAAGAAAATGCTGCATTCTATTTTTACAAATATTTGTATGTTCATTTGCCTCAAAGCAGCACAAGATACGTCTCAAAATAAAGGAATGAATTTGATAAATAATTCATTTTCTTGGGAAAATACATGTCGGAGGTAGGAAATAAGATGTGTAAATTCTTACGTGAATGAAAACAGAGTTAACTCCTATGGTATTACATTTGTGAAAAAAATAAAGGAATGAATTTGATAAATAATTCATTTTCTTGGGAAAATACATGTCGGAGGTAGGAATTAAGATGTGTAAATTCTTACGTGAATGAAAACAGAGTTAACTCCTATGGTATTACATTTGTGAAAAAAATAAGATGTTACATTCTCTTTTTACAAATAATGGTATGTTCATTTTGCCCAAGGCAATACAAGATACCACCCAAAATAAAATAATTAATTTGATTAATAATTAACCTTCTTGGGTACATACTTAACGGCTATAGGAAAAAGGATGTGCACATTTTTACGTGGATGACAATATATTTAAATCCTGTGGTATTACATTTGTGAAAAAAGAGATGCTAAATTCTCCTTACCAAATAAACATATGTTTACCAATTAAGAAAATCAATGACGTTAACATACCTTGGTTACATATAATATAAGTATATCCATGAATATCAAAAACCAATTATTTTACACACTTGAAAATTAAATTTTGACAAATGAAGATAGGTTATTATTTTCTTTAAAAAAAAAATGAAAATATATTTGTGTTATTACTTTGAAAAAAGTAAAGAGGTGTGTATTTTTATAAGATTAACAATGTAGTTTTTTTTTTAAATAGACAATCAAATCTGATATAGGCATGAAAAACAGTGGCGACATTCTTCTTAGATAAAATAATTCTCATTTTTAATTTTTTCATATAATGTATAATTTTAAAAAAAAGGCAAAAATGTGTTTAAATTTTTGATGAAGATATCAATATATATCGAATTTCTGTAATACAAAATAGATTTATATTATAAATAGAGTTTTTGTTGCAAATTTAAGATTAGGTTTTTGAAATTTTTTTAGAGTAAAATGGTGTAATTCAAGGGTACGAAAATGGTTAATCTAAAGTATTTCTCTAGCGTAGTAATTGTCCCTCAATTAACTTCTTTAGTGACAAAAGTGATATATTTAGTGTTAATTTAGACTGGGTATTTTAAGGTCATGTTTAGAGGGGGAAACGTAGTTTAGGAGCGTGAAAGGGAGTAAGGTACGCGTATCATATATACCAGATAAACACTTCTCAAAACTTCACGATGTTAGAACCGTAAATATCATTACATTTTAAAAGTTATGACTTGGGATACGTTTTTGAAAGAGCAGTTTGAAATTATCGCAAAGAACCTACCATTATTATCCCGATAACATCGGGTCATTTAATCTAGTAATAATAATAAAATGTACATGTCGATAGGAATCCTTCATCATGGAACAAACAACAGAAACAAAAAAAATATTCTTGGTTTGAACCTCTTACGTTTGCATCCAGTTCAAACCGACATCAAACCAACATCAAAGCGACATCACACGGAAGCAATTATTTTTCTCATTTCGTCGGCGAACTGTCTGCGGTTTGCTGATGAACCTATGGACCAGGACATCAGCACCTTGAAGACCTTTCTTGAGATTGGGTGTGAAGTTAATGCGAAGTTTGTGACATAAGTAAAAGAAATTTGGATTAGAGAGTTCACTGTGTGAACAATTAGTTTACTATTCTGAAGGTTGCTTTTTAAAAAAAAATATAATTTGAAAAAGTACTACTGTGTCAGTGTGTCAAGTCTCAACTCAGATTTAGTTCAACGAATCAATGAAAACAACTAGAACACCAGATTAAACGAAACAATTATATTTAACTACATAACAAAAAAAAAAGAAAAAAAAAAAACAAACAAAAAAAAAAAAAAAAAAAAAAAAAAAAAAAAAAAAAAAAAAAAAAAAAAAAACAACAAAAAGATTTAGTTCAACGAAACAAAGAAAACAACAAAAACACCAAAATAAACAAAACAATTAAATTTAACTAAAAAACAAAAAAAAAAAAAAGAAAACAAAAAAACAAACAAAAAAAACAAACAAACAAACAAACAAGCGAACAAACAAAAAAAAAACAACAACAACCAAATATACTTATACCGAAAGAATAAAAAATGTTAAAATATGTTTTAATAAAAGTATAAAATATTTTCGTAATAATTTCCCGTCGGTTATTTATTTGTTTCTTTTCCGGCCCTTGAAATGAGAATGGAAAAAGACCTGGAAAAAGACCTGGAACAAGACCTACAACAAGACCCGGAAAAAGACCTGGAACAAGACCCGGAAAAAGACCTGGAACAAGGCCTAGAACAAGACACGGAACAAGACCTGGAACAAGACCAGGAACAAGACCTGGAACAAGACCTGGAACAAGACCTGGAACAAGACCTGGAACAAGACCTGGAACAAGACCTGGAACAAGACCTAGAACGAGACCTTTAGAAAGACCTGGAACAAGACCTGGAACAAGACCTGGACAAGAAATAATTACTAAACACTAAAAATAAAAAATGGAGCCAGTGTCCGACATTTTAAATATTCATACAAATGTTTTGTTTATAAATTTAAAAGCATTTGTGGCGCTATTGATTAGACCAAGACCATTAAACAGATTCCTTGTGTTGCTATTGTTAAGATAAAGGCCATTAAATAGATTCCTTGTGAATACATTGTTTAGATCCATGTCTTTCAATGGATTACATGACATTTTGTTTACAGCACAACCCGGACTTGGACTTAATGTCATCACTGCTAATCTTAAGTCAAAATAGTTAGACTACATTAATTTGTGTCATCACTGCTAATCTTAAGTCAAAATAGTTATACTACATTAATTTTTGTTAACACTGCTAATCTTAAGTCAAAATAGTTAGACTACATTAATTTGTGTATCACTGCTAATCTTGAGTCAAAATAGTTATACTACATTAATTTGTGTCATCACTGCTAATCTTAAGTCAAAATAGTTAGACTACATTAATTTGTGTAATCACTGCTAATCTTAAGTCAAAATAGTTATACTACATTAATTTGTGTCATCACTGCTAATCTTAAGTCAAAATAGTTACACTACATTAATTTTTAAGCACCTTACTGTTGGCCTATCTTACATTTCTATTTAGCGAACGAGTACCTTACTTCGACAGCATTACTTTGACTACATTACTTTTAGACTAAATTACCGCTGGACTACATTACTGTTGCTCTACATTACTGTCGCACTACATGCCTGCTGCGCTACATTATTATTGGACAACATAACTATTGGACTACATTGCTGTTGGACTACAATACCTTTGCACCATAATAATGTTCGAGAGCGAACCTGACACAAAAACTACTTGATCCATTTTTGTTTAACTTTAAATGGAATTTCCCGTTTCTATCTCGAAATTGGGCGGAAGTCATCTAACAAAAGCTTTCGGTTCACGTGTCCCCAGGGGCATAAACCCAGCCACTCACCACATCGCAGATTCTAAACACAGCATGTGGCAACTAATACGAAATTGAATGTATTTTTGTAGCGTTTGTTGAACATTTGTTTCATTAAAAAAAAAAATATAAAAAAAATAATGAAATACCCGAATGCATTTGTTAGTTTTCTTAAAATAAAACAATAATTTTAGTTGTAACTTTGAACGCCAAGCTGTCTTTAAGACATCACTTAAAATGAAAATTGATTTTGGTGGATTTAAGAAAAGTGTAACTTTAAAGTACCGATCATTGAAAATGTTGCGAGGAAGAATAAACATTTTGTTTCCCTCACATTTTGTTTCCCTCCCATTTTGTCTCCCTCACATTTTGTTTCCCTCCCATTTTGTCTCCCTTACATTTTGTTTCCTTCAAATTTTGTCTCCCTCACATTTTGTTTCCTTCACATTTTGTCTCCCTCAGATTTTGTTTCCTTCACATTTTGGTTCCCTCACATTTTGTCTCCCTCACATTTTATTTCCTTCAAATTTTGTCTCCCTTACATTTTGTTTCCTTCACATTTTGTCTCCCTCAGATTTTGTTTCCTTCACATTTTGTTTCCTTCACATTTTGTCTCACTCACATTTTTTCCCTCACATTTTGTCTCCCTGACATTTTGTTTCCCTCACATTTTGTCTCCCTCACATTTTGTCTCCCTCACATTTTGTTTCCCTCACATTTTGTCTCCCTCACATTTTGTTTCCCTCCCATTTTGCCTCCCTCACATTTTGTTTCCCTTACATTTTGTTTCCCTCACATTTTGTCTTCCTCACATTTTGTCTCCCTCACATTTTGTTTCCCTCACATTTTGTCTCCCTCACATTTTGTTTCCTTCACATTTTGTTTCCTTCACATTTTGGTTCCCTCATATTTTGTCTCCCTCACATTTTATTTCCTTCAAATTTTGTCTCCCTCACATTTTGTTTCCTTCACATTTTGTCTCCCTCAGATTTTGTTTCCTTCACATTTTGTTTCCTTCACATTTTGTCTCACTCACATTTTTTCCCTCACATTTTGTCTCCCTCACATTTTGTTTCCTTCACATTTTGGTTCCCTCACATTTTGTCTCCCTCACATTTTATTTCCTTCAAATTTTGTCTCCCTTACATTTTGTTTCCTTCACATTTTGTCTCCCTCAGATTTTGTTTCCTTCACATTTTGTTTCCTTCACATTTTGTCTCACTCACATTTTTTCCCTCACATTTTGTCTCCCTCACATTTTGTCTCCTTCACATTTTGTCTCCCTCACATTTTGTTTCCCTCACATTTTGTCTCCCTCACATTTTGTTTCCTTCACATTTTGTTTCCTTCACATTTTGTTTCCCTCACATTTTGTCTCCCTCACATTTTGTTTCCCTCACATTTTGTCTCCCTCACATTTTGTCTCCCTCACATTTTGTTTTCCTCACATTTTGTCTCCCTCACATTTTGTTTCCCTCACATTTTGTCTCCCTCACATTTTGTTTTCCTCACAATTTGTTTCCCTCACATTTTGTCTCCCTATCATTTTGTTTCCCTCACATTTTGTCTCCCTCACATTTTGTCTCCCTCCCATTTTGTCTTCCTCACATTTTGTCTCCCTCACATTTTGTTTCACCGACATTTTGTTTCCCTGAAATTTTGTCTCCCTGACATTTTGTTTTCCTGACATTTGGTCTCCCTCACGTTTTTGTCTCCTTCACATTTTGTTTCCTTCACATTTTGTTTCCTTCACATTTTGTTTCCTTCACATTTTGTATCCCTCACATTTTGTCTCCCTCACATTTTGTTTCCTTCACATTTTAGTTCCCTCACATTTTGTCTCCCTCACATTTTATTTCCTTCAAATTTTGTCTCCCTCACATTTTGTTTCCTTCACATTTTGTCTCCCTCAGATTTTGTTTCCTTCACATTTTGTTTCCCTCACATTTTGTTTCCCTCACATTTTGTCTCCCTCACATTTTGTCTCCCTCACATTTTGTTTCCCTCACATTTTGTCTCCCTTACATTTTGTTTTCCTCACATTTTGTCTCCCTCACATTTTGTTTCCCTCACATTTTGTCTTCCTCACATTTTGTTTTCCTCACAATTTGTTTCCCTCACATTTTGTCTCCCTATCATTTTGTTTCCCTCACATTTTGTCTCCCTCACATTTTGTCTCCCTCCCATTTTGTCTTCCTCACATTTTGTCTCCCTCACATTTTGTTTCACCGACATTTTGTTTCCCTGAAATTTTGTCTCCCTGACATTTTGTTTTCCTGACATTTGGTCTCCCTCACGTTTTTGTCTCCTTCACATTTTGTTTCCATCACATTTTGTTTCCCTCACATTTTCTCTCCCTCACCTTTTGTTTCCCTCACATTTTGTTTCCCTCACATTTTGTCTCCTTCACATTTTGTTTCCCTCACATTTTGTCTCCCTCACATTTTCATTTCCTCACATTTTGTCTCCCTCACGTTTTGTTTTCCTCACATTTTGTCTCCCTCACATTTTGTTTCCCTCACATTTTGTTTCCCTCACATTTTGTTTCCCTCACATTTTGTTTTCCTCACATTTTGTTTCCCTCCCATTTTGTTTCCCTCACATTTTGTTTTCCTCACATTTTGTCTCCCTCACATTTTGTCTCCCTCACATTTTGTTTCCCTCACATTTTGTCTCCCTCACATTTTGTTTCTATCCCATTTTTTTTCCCTCCCATTTTGTTTTCCTCACATTTTGTCTCCCTCACATTTTGTTTCCCTCACATTTTGTTTTCCTTACATTTTGTCTCCCTCACATTTTGTTTTCCTCACATTTTGTCTCCCTCACATTTTGTTTTCCTCACATTTTGTCTCCCTCACATTTTGTTTACGTCACATTTTGTTTCCCTCACATTTTGTCTCCCTCACATTTTGTCTCCCTCACATTTGGTTTCCCTCCCATTTTGTCTTCCTCACATTTGGTTTCCCTCACATTTTGTCTCCCTCACATTTTGTTTCACCGACATTTTGTTTCCCTGAAATTTTGTCTCCCTCACATTTTGTTTCTCTGACATTTTGTTTTCCTGACATTTGGTCTCCCTCACATTTTTGTCTCCTTCACATTTTGTTTCCATCACATTTTGTTTCCTTTACATTCTGTCTCCCAGACATTTTGTCTCCCCTGACTTTCAGTCTCACAGGCATTTTTCTCTTGTTTTCCCACAATGAACCTCACGATTGTTTCGTAAAAAAATGGATCTAATCACTGCACGTCTGACTTATGGCGTTGCCTTTGAGAGGTAGCGAGGAGGAGATGTTTCTGTCTTGTTCTGACATAAAATAGACATGTTCCTAGCAAGAACCATGTTAATATATTCATTACTTTCGAACAAACATTAGAGGAAGCTAGTAAGATAATAAACATTTATTTAAAAAATAAAATAAAAAGGCCACTGCAAGTATTATTAATTTTCATAAGATAACCAAGGTAGCTCACGTTGAACTGGTGACCTAGCGTTGAACTGGTGATATGGCGTTCAACCTGTGATATGGCATTGAACTTGTGACATGGTTTTGAATTGGTGATATAGCGCTGGATTAGTGATGTGGCGTTGAACTGGTGATGTAGCGCTAAACTGGTGACATAGCATTGAACTTCTTCTTCTTCTATATCTTAAGGACCCACGATTAATGTATTGATCATTTTGGCTCCTATGCATGTAGATGGGATTTGCAATGTTTCTGTTCCTGGTGTTGATGAGGAAATTTCACTGATTTCCAGTGTGTAAAATTGAGGGAATCATACACTAGGGGTTTGAAGGCTTGAGGCAATAGACACAAATTTGTCTAGTGTTGTCGCCTCAACCGATCCTTTTGAAAGATAGTTCCAGTCCCTGATTGTCTTGGGCAGGAATGAGCAGCTCCTATACTGGCTTCTTGCTGGTATGAGCCTGAATTGCCTGTCATGGCCTCGTCGCTGTCTATGGGGGAGAGGGACGAGTTTCTGTTTAATACTGGAACAGTGGACCAGCCCATTATTTATCTTATACATCATGACTGGCTTCTTGCTGGTATGAGCCTGAATTGCCTGTCATGGCCTCGTCGCTGTCTATGGGGGAGAGGGACGAGTTTCTGTTTAATACTGGAACAGTGGACCAGCCCATTATTTATCTTATACATCATGGAGAGCCTGGATTGTCGTCGTCGTTTCTCCAATGGTGACCAGCCCAGTGTTCCCAGCATGCTACCAACGCTAGAGGTATTCCTGTAGCGGTTTCGGACAAAGCGTGAACTGGTGATATGGCGCTAAACTGGAGATATAGCGTTGAACTGATGACAAAGCGTTTAACTGATGCCCTAGAGCTGAACCGGTGACCTAGCGTTGAACCGGTGACACAGGGTTTAACTGGTGACCTAGCGTTGCACCTGTTCCGTAACGTGGAACTGGCGCCATAAATCAGACGGCTTATCGCCATTTGCATCTAAGGACACCAAACAAGTCATGTCCAGCCATTAAAAGACATAAATTGATGACGTACCACCCCCCCCCCACTCTTCAAATTAAACGAAAAAAAATCCCCAAAACGGTCAACTTCAAAACAGCATAATATTAACTGGATTTATTAATGTCATAGACTTTGTCCAGAATATAACATATTTTGAGAGCCCCCGTTTTCACTAATTACACCATTGAAAAGGCCAGCCCAGCCTTTTCGTTTCAAAACATACAATTTTTTTTGTAGCCATTTTCGCCAGGGTTATTCTGGCGGTTCCTATGAGCCAACAAATGCGCGCCCCCCCCCCCCGGCAAGGAATTTCCCAGTAAAAATGCACCCCCGATTTCTTCTCCACCGTTTAAAAGGACATTTAATTAGTTATTTGTGAGCTGCCGGGAGAGATTCTAGCACACGTTAACGTTAAGATTCTGCATGGTATCTGATGAATGCAATCGTTTCTCTGCTTTGTGTGTTGTTTCCTAAGCTTTGATAACCCTCTTCACACCAGTACTGACACAGCATATAGCCTTAACGCAAACCTGTTAACCCTTGTGTTGGTTTCAGAGTATTTTTCAGCTCTCAAAACGCAGTTTCAATCTTCAAATAGTAGTTTGGTAAATTCACGTGAAAAAAAAAAGGGGGGGGGGGAGAGAAGTTGCAATCAAAATACAATTTGTGTGTAAGGTAATCCACTCAATTGCAGATGTAAGTTAACACAAATAGATATACAGGATATGGTCCTCCGGTTTGTTTCTTAAGGATAAGAAAATGTCTTAGGCAGGCACATTGGCAGTATTAACAACGCAATCCTCTAAAAGAAAAACAACAACAACATATTCTGGTTGGTTTCTTGAGATCGAGACCGCAAAGGCCAATCACTGGTACTCTTTTTCGATTCCTTACGGTGTTAACATTTTTAAAACAAGCGGCAGTTTGACTGAAAACACCCAAATTACTGATGCATTTTTTACAAATAAACGAAAGTACGGGGAAAACAACCTTAAGAACGTAGTTACAACCGTAAGTGTACCTTAATAAATAGCATCAAATGGCGTTCAACAATATCTATATATATTTTAATTAAATTTTCCCCAGGGTTTTGTGACAATTATCTGGCAACATTACGTGACGGAAGTGTAAATTGTGGCATTAATCTATTTTCACATCTCATTTTCATTTTTTACAAAATTATTTCTATAAATATATTTTCTTTAATTTAAAATTTCCGAGCAACAAGTGATGACAAATGACAAGGAAGAAATCATCACAGATGACAAGGAAGAAATCATCACAAATAACAAGAAAAAAAATCATCACAAATGACAAGGAAAAAAACATCACAAATGACAGGGAAGAAAACATCACAAATGACAATGAAGAAATCATAACAAATGTCAGGGAAGAAAACATCACAAATGAAAGGGAAGAAAATGTCACAAGTGACAAGAAAAAAATAATCACAAATAACAAGGAAGAAATCATCAAAAATAAGGAGGAAGAAATCATAAGAACTGACAAGGAAGAAATCATCACAAATAATAAATGAGAAATCATCACAAATGACAAGGAAGAAATCATCACATTTAACAAGACGAAAGCATCACAAATAAGAAGGAAGAAATCATCACAAAAAATAAAGAAGAAATCATCACAAATAAGAAGGACGAAATCATCACAATTGACAAGGAAAAAATCATCACAAATAACAAGGAAGAAATAATGACAAATGACAGGGAATAAATCATCACAAATGACAAGGAAGAAATAATCACAAAAAACAAGGAAGAAATTATCACAAATGTCAGGGGATACATCATCACAAATTACAATAAAGAAATCATTACAAAAAAGAAGGAAAAAATCATCACAAATGATAGGGAAGAAATCATCACAAATAAGAAGGAAGAAATCATCACAAATTACAAGGAAGAAATCATCACAAATAAGAAGGAAGAAATCATCATAAATAACAAGGAAGAAATCATCATAAATAACAAGGAAGAAATCATCACAAATTACAGGGAAGAAATAATCACAAATTAAAAGGAAGAAATCATCACAAATAAGAAGAAAGAAATCTTCACAAATAACAGAGAAGAAATCATCACAAATGACAAGGAAGAAATCATCACAAATAAGAAGGAAGAAATCATCACAAATGACAAGGAAGAAATCATCACAAATAAGAAGGAAGAAATCATCATAAATAACAAGGAAGAAATCACCACAAATAAGAAGGAAGAAAGCATCACAAATTACAAGGAAGAAATCATCACAAATAAGAAGGAAGAAATCATCACAAATAAGAAGGAAGAAATCATCATAAATAACAAGGAAGAAATCATCATAAATAACAAGGAAGAAATCATCACAAATGACAAGGAAGAAATCATCACAAATTAAAAGGAAGAAATCATCACAAATAAGAAGGAAGAAATCATCATAAATAACAAGGAAGAAATCATCACAAATGACAGGGAAGAAATCATCACAAATAAGAAGGAAGAAATCATCACAAATAAGAAGAAAGAAATCTTCACAAATGACAGGGAAGAAATCATCACAAATGACAGGGAAGAAATCATCACAAATGACAGGGGAGAAATCATCACAAATGACAGGGGAGAAATCATCACAAATAAGAAGGAAGAAATCATCACAAATAAGAAGGAAGAAATCATCACAAATAAGAAGAAAGAAATCTTCACAAATGACAGGGAAGAAATCATCACAAATGACAGGGAAGAAATCATCACAAATGACAGGGGAGAAATCATCACAAATGACAGGGGAGAAATCATCACAAATAAGAAGGAAGAAATCATCACAAATAAGAAGGAAGAAATCATCACAAATAAGAAGGAAGAAATCATCACAAATAAGAAGGAAGAAATCATCACAAATAAGAAGGAAGAAATCATCACAAATAAGAAGGAAGAAATCACTATCTGATATTCCTGATTTAAAAAGAAACTCCCAGAAAATATTTTCAAAACTTTGTTGTCTAACCTGATTGCAAGTTTCTCTCCCCTCCCCCCCCTTTATTATCCATTGCAACATTCAGCATCGTTGCCATAATGGGGTGAAGATGCAGAGGGGGCAGATCTCTCCACTTCCTCCTCACAGATATTTTGGTTTCGTTTCTCTGTGTGTAAAGAAACACAGTAGGTTTTGTTTTTACGTTCTCGCCCCATCTTAATTAAACCTTTTCTCAGATCTGGCTCCGCCCCTGAAAAACCAGACCCCCACTCCATCCCCACTTTTTTTTTGGTTTAAGAAAACTATTCTTTGTCGTTTGAGAAGGAAACAGGAACAAAAAGTGATGAACTGGAAATGCACGATAATTAAATAAGAAGCTTACGTCACTGACATCATTAGTATTTGGAGAACAATAAAAACCTTGGAATTCTCTTAGAGGAGGAAGAGGCCAAGTATTATGTGGGCTAGAGAGTACTTCATTGTCAAATAAGAGACATGAATTTATACAGAATAGAAAACAATATTTTTTTCGGGATTTTCCCTTTTTATTTAAACATTGGCATGAAGATAATTGCATCGCACGACTTCCGCCTCCACCCCCATGTGTTCGTTTTGTTTGCTGAAGCTTGAAAGGTTTAGAAAAGACCATTGGAGGAGCTAGAGATCATAATGACCGGGGCTCTTCCCCCCCCTCCCGCCAACCACAAACCCCAACTACCCCATTCCAGAAATCGCACAAATAATACAGACGAGCCAGCCCGCATTACCCTTGTATTTAACATAAGAAATGGACCGAGAATGCGAACAATTCCCTAACACCTATCTCTTTCTGCGCCCATGAATTTGACATTTTGAAACGGAAATGTCACATTTAATAGATGACAATATTTCGCAAGACTGCGCCGTGTGTCCAGTTTTAGCTTCTCCGGGAGAAAATGGTTGAACACGAGAGAAGATGGTTGAACACGGAAGAAGATGGTTGAACACGGAAGAAGATGGTTGAACACGGAAGAGGATGGTTGAACACAAGAGAAGATGGTTGAACGCGAGAGAAGATGGTTGAACACGGATGAAGATGGTTGCACACGACTTGGAGGACCAGAAAATACATTCAGACGACCTAAATAAAAATATATGTTATGGAAAATGCGTGGTTCTGTGCAGAGGCAGTAGGGGTGGGGTTGGGGTTGAGGGGGATACGTCTAAACGAGTCGTATTAAACGTCACAGCATGAATATAATTAAGCTGGTCGCACGTAATGTCACGGTAGAGCAGTGGTTCTCAACCTTTCTAGTGCCGCGACCCCTTAATACTGTTTGTCGTGTTGTGGCGACCCCCAAGCCACACAATTATTTTCGTTGCTACTTCATAGCCGTAAGGATATATGTTTTCAGATGGTCTTAGTCTACCCCTTGAAAAGGGTCCCGCCACCCCCAAAGGTGTCGCGACCCACAGGTTGAGAACTGCTGCGGTAGAGGTATAATGAAGGTGGTTTGAAAAGGTTTTAAATTTCTCTTATACAAATGCTACATAGTTAATATGTTTGCCATTTAAAGGATTAAATAGAATATAATCTTTAGAGCCGGTGCATCAAATAATGAGCTGTGTGGGTCATAGATACCTTACTTTAGCAAATAAACATAACCTTAGATGGACTAAGCGAAATTCTAGGATGTGATTGTAAAATGAACTTTAATTCCTAGTTTTTGACATATTGATTTTTACATGAATCGTACGTACTTAAGCGCACCACTCTCTGCAGTAAGCATTAAAAAAAAAATACAAGAGTCTTTATGTTTGTTTTCTTGACATAAACAATGTTTATACCCGTGGTAAGGGGTGGGGTAGGGAAGTAAGGAAATAGTTACAATTCAAAATGATTTGGTTTAGTTATTTGATGAACACCGTGCTATGTATTTCTTTTTTATTTCCGATAGCCACTTTGTTCATTCCCCCCCCCCCCCCTTTTGCAAACAACTTCGTTAGAGACTATGTTCTCTCGACATTGTTTAAACAATAACAGTGGCATTTTGAGCTGGGCGCCTTAATAATTTTTTTTTTTTTT
>CAXITT010000141.1:488098-513967 GCA_964033795.1 Lymnaea stagnalis
TCAGATTCATTGTCAGATTCATTGTCAGATTCATTGTCAGATTCATTGTCAGATTCATTGTCAGATTCATTGTCAGATTCATTGTCAGATTCATTGTCAGATTCATTGTCAGATTCATTGTCAGATTCATTGTCAGATTCATTGTCAGATTCATTGTCAGATTCATTGTCGCTTAGTTCAAATTAATAAGAGTGAAAATTGTTTGCTTTAAGAATTACATCTCAAAGCGAATTGAGAGTCATCTCTAAATACAACGGGTTGCCGCAAAACTATGGGCCTCTAAGCAGTGGACCCTCCAAACAGTGCACCCTCCAAACAGTGGACCCTCCAAACAGTGGACCCTCCAAACAGTGGACCCTCCAAACAGTGGACCCTCCAAATAGTGGACCCTCCAAACAGTGGACCCTCCAAACAGTGGACCCTCCAAACAGTGGACCCTCCAAACAGTGGACCCTCCAAACAGTGAACCGCCAAACAATGAGCCTCCAAAAAGTGGACCTCCAAAAAGTGGGTCTCCAAACAGTGGACCCTCCAAACAGTGGACCCTCCAAACAGCGGGCCGCAAAACAATGGGCATCCAAAAAGTGGGTCTCCAAACAGTGGACCCTCCAAACAGTGACCCCAAAACAATGGGCCTCCAAAAAGTGGGCGTCCAAACAGTGGAACCTCCAAACAGCGGACTAAAAAACATGCCCGTATAATTCCCTGACACAACTCCGTAAAGGCACGCGACCGTCGGACATTCATTTAATTTACAGTTTTCTCCACACGTCGAAACGTTGGCTCTTTTATCTCAGGCAAGTTATCCAACGAATGTGGAATCGTGCTTTAACGGCATTCTCTTCCTTGAGAGGAACACATTACCACGCTATCGGAATGACAAGAGCCGCTAAAATGTATGGGCCGCTCGCATGATGCCCTGCCGATCATCAAGTGTTGCGGGTGTCGATGACGCCGGAGCTAATGATAAACAAACGTTATCGATCAGGTACAGTGAAAAAAAACAGATGCCCAGGGAGACATGATTATAAATTATAATTTAGAAACGGATTGTCACATCAAGGCCACGAAGGGCGAGTGGGGTAAGTGGGGAGGGGGGAGGCAATGGAATCGTGAAGCATTTCGTTTCAGGAGACAGTTAAATGTTTTATTTCTTCGCGACAACTCCGGGTTGAATGTTAAAGAAAAATATTTCTTAATGCTATTAAATAGATTTAGCCACCTCTCCCCCCCCCCCCCAGTATGGCTTAGCATTATTGGGTCTGTGTAGTCAACATGTCTGTAATGTTGAGCCCACGTTCCAGTCTAGCTTCTACAAGGTCAAGCTTGGGCCACTTGGTCCTCTGTTTTGGGGGTTAGGGTACATTGCCGGCAGTTCGGATCCCTGTAGCTGTCGAGTTGTTTCAGGCAGGATCGAGCTGGGCTGTGGGTTATACGCATTGGAATCACAAACCTCTGCTCTTTGGGCTCTTACAAGTCACAAACCTCTGAAATTTGGGCTCTGACAAGTCACAAACCTCTGCTCTTTGGGCTCTTACACGTCACAAACCTCTGCTCTTTGGGCTCTTACAAGCCACAAACCTCTGCTCTTCGAGCCCTTACACGTCACAAACCTCCGCTCTTTGGGCTCTTACAAATCATAAACCTCTGCTCTTTGGGCTCTTACAAGTCACAAACCTCTGCTCTTTGGGCTCTTACAAGCCACAAACCTCTGCTCTTTGGGCTCCTACAAATTACAAACCTCTGCTCTTTGCACTCTTACAATATAAAAAAAAAACAAAAAAAAATTTGATATCATTTTACAAACATAATTGTCTGTCATGTTGTTCTAATACAAACCATCATTTTTTTTTTCCTGTTGTCGTAATAATTGTAAAGCGCTTAGAGCTGTAAGGTAAGCGCTATACAAAAATGCCTAAATAATAATAATAATAATAGACGGGTCTAAAAACAATAATCAAACTTGTATTCTTGTTTGTCGTAAGAACTCGGGCGTTAAACCTAAAGTTAAAATCTAAACCAAGCCAAAAGTGACCGGGACAGCCGACACACCCGGATGTACAAGAGCACCAGGATCTACCGAACACACAACAACACGCCAGACCAGCCCTTGGGGGGGGGGGGGGGGNCCACTCAATGACCACTCCAGTTAGCCCTCCGACAGTTCTGTGTTTACAGACGCGTGCTTGATATGCGGACAGAGAGGGGGGGGGGGAGGAGTGGTAGGGTGGCCCGGTGATACCAGAGGCGATTTCGACAAGCATATACCAGACTAGCGTCGGTGAGTTTAACCAGGCTAGCGTTAGTGAGTTTAACCAGACGGGTGTCAGCGAGTTTAACAAGACTGGCGTCACTGGGTTTAACCAGGCTAACGGCAGTGAGTTTAACCTGACTGTCGTCAGTGAGTTAAACCAGTGCAGTATCACCTTAGACATACCGACAACTAAATCTCACTACATCTCAATACATAAAAATTGGTGTGTTTCATTTACACATACACTTATGAAATAACTTCTCATTCATCTCTGTCAGATTCCCTAACAAAAAACTTCCATCGATTTCGCTTTCTCCTATTTCGATAATGTATTGTCTCTACAACTAAATCTTTCTTCTCCTCTTTCATTGTTCTCTCAGTATCTCAAAATCACAATGTTCCCCTCAATATCTAGTTCCCAAAAAAAATCTTTCCTAGTCCCCCTTTATTTATCTCTCTCACACCAAATCTCTCTTTCTCTCCTCTGAAACATTTCCATTGCATTTTTTCTGATACTCAGGTTCGAAGAACATCAAACCCATGTCTTCCTTACAAAAAGTATTAACACAATACACAGGAACAAAAATCCATGACACTGCACAGTTCATGAAAATTCAAAGCTCGACTATTTTGAAAATAAAGCTTATTAAAACTGCAGCTTATTCTGGAAATAGATCAAGGTATGTTGAAGCTTGAAATAGAAATACCGGACAATAATAGAGGAACGTGTCGGTCTAGAGTTTTTCTCAGCAGACAGGATATATGAAGGAATAACAAGAAATAGAGAGTATTTTTAAACACTTAATGCGCTCGCCATATTAATGTTAATGCCGGAAGTTTAAACCCTACTTTCTATTTCCGGCTTCCACACAATCTTTTTCTGCTATTTCCTTCATACAGCTTGAACGCAGTCCTTCATTTATGATCCTGTATTACAGTTTATGATCCGCCTCTGTGAACAGGTACAGCGCCACTGGGCGTCATAGTTGTGGGCTGATTGTGTGGATGGTGCAGACCCCTATGACATTTTGTACTATACCATGGCAGGAGTTTCATTATGAAACACTATAAGTGCAAAGTTATAATTTAAATGAACCATGAATTATTTTTTTTTTCATCTGAAAAGAAAAAAAAAATATCACAAGGTTTCCATCGCTGTACAGTTTGAGGATCCCTCGTTATAAAGGTTTCAGGAAAACAGAATTGTTTGGGGGGGATGGGGGAGTGGGGAGAGACCGATTTTTACAAATTATGTTTCCTGTTAAAGTCTGGTCAATTTGACTCCAGTCAAACACAATTTGGGAGATGGGGGCGGGCATGGCTGTGGGGCACTCAACCTTTTAAATAAATATTCAACTCGCTGTAATGGCCGTGGGGGGAAACTCGGAGCATCCCAAAAGATTCCCGGTCGAAAAAACAAATGTAAAATTATTGACCCACCAACCCACTAACAACTTAAGGGACCTCTGCCGTTGGACTTAAAAGTGAGACGCTGGTGTTTAAACACAAAGAATAACCCCTAAAACAAGGTTAGCCAAAGTAAAGGGGGGCGGTGTTGGCTTGGTCAGGGCGGGTTCCAAGATATTTCCCCAGGACTGGACGTTCAGGGATCACCGTGCTACACATAAGGAGGTTAACTTTAAGTTCAGTAAAGTTGTTTCAGACAAATGTAATCATGTGTTTTTAATCTGTTCACTTTTATGGAATATCCTGTTATTTCTTTAGTTTCTTTTCTATTTTTTTTCTCTTCGTGACACACAAATAGCATTTATACAAGCTGCCTAGTAGTTGTCCATCATGTAACCGAGAAAGTATTTTAGACAAAAGGGTTTTATGATAACAATATTTTATTTTATCCTTTATCTCTGTAATGTAGACCTTTGCTTGTGGTTCGTCCTGACTCCCCTTCAAAATCGCACCTTCAAACCCCCAACTCTGCATGTTTTATATTAATACTGTAGTAATGAGCGAAACAAATCCTGTCACACAGCGAGCTCCATGAACTCCGGTAAGTCGGTTGACTTCTTTTCTTTATGGAGGAGGCGACTGTTATTTTGGTGTAGTAAATGTTCGTGCTTCCCCTGTCACACAGCGAGCTCCGTGAGTGACGTCTAAACTCCGAGGTAAATAGTTTGCGCTCTTCGTCACACTGAGACTGTTGTTTCGTAGGTCTTTGTTCTAACAGGAACGACATTTTCTTTTCTGTCAACGGGTTGTTTTTGTACAACAGCATCTCTTTTTCCGGTATACGGCCACTGACTGTTCCTATAAGTGGGTTATTTCTTGACACAAACGGTTGACAAGGGCGATTCACTCTCACTACGACATAAGGCGGTAGATTTCGTGGCATATTATAGAGAAAATGAGAAGTTAACTCTTTTTTTTTTTAACACTTTCACCCATATGGTCTTTTCTCAAAAGAACCTGCACTCGATTAAGCTCTAGATTTTTATAATAAGTTTGTGATGGGCGGAGAGGAATTAAGTAATTTATTCTGGGATTCGAAATAATTGAATTCTCAAAACGTGTTTCGGTACTGAACTTGTCTGGCCACTAAGGATTATCCGTAATCTCTTAATTCGCAGACCAGGTCATCTACGGATATGAGAATAAACGTCTCATCCGGGTATTAAGAATAAACGTCACATCGACTTATCGTCTGAGATGAGAGAAAGCCATACGGGCGATGCTTCTTTGTTTCGATCGCGTCGATTTGATCAGATCAGACGCGGCGAGTCCTTGAAACTTTAATACATCGGAATAGAGTTATAATCAGGTCCATGAGTGGTAATTTAATAGACCAGAGAAGGCGTTGAAATAGAGGACAAGGGCTTGCCATGTAACATGATGGTAGAGAGGACAAAGGCTTGCTATGTAAGGTGGTCGCAAAGAGGACAAATGCTTGCCGTGTAGGGTGGTCGCATAGAGGACAAAGGCTTGCCATGTAAGTTGGCGGCATGGAGGACAAGGTCTTGACATGTAAGGTAATGACATAGAGGACAACGGCTTGCCTTTTAAGGTGGTCGCAAAGAGGACAAAGGCTTTCTGTGTAAGCTGGTCGCGTAGATGAAAAAGGCTTGCCATGTAAGCAACGTTCCCTTTAAGCTGCGCGACAGCGCAGCTATCTCACAGACGTCGCGCAGCAGTTTTGAGTATCGCGCAGCAAATTTCCATGTAAGTGAGTGTATTTATGGGCTGTAAAATTTTGCACACACAAAAATTGATCCTGTAAAACTTTGCACACAACTTTATGATTTTGCACACGAACCAACAAACCTTAGAGGGAACATTGCATGTAAGGTGATGGTAGAGAGGACACAATCTTGCCATGTAAGTAAGGTAGATAGTACAAATTCTTGCCATGTAAGTAAGGTAGAGAGGACAAAGGCTTGCCATGTAAGATGGTGGTCTGGAAGACAAAGGCGTGCCATCTAAGATGATGGTATGTAATAAAAAAGGTTTGCCATTATCTATTCTTTTACCACGGCTACAAACATTATCTATTCTTTTACCACGGCTACAAACATTATCTATCCTGTCAACAAAGACATAAACATTAATTATGCTGCCAAGAAAAGATATAAACAGAGTTAATACGGGGGACAATCGATTTGTTAACAACACCTTATCTCTAAGACATGGGATCCATTTCTTGTTTATCACCTACTAAACAGTGAATATTTGTAAACCCTTCTCCAGTTAGCCTCAGAATAATGTCTGTAGATAAATCTAAGCTAAGGATTTACGTCAAATGACACAAGAGAGGATACATTTTCAATCACGTTTGGCAGCATACTTTTTAAACAAGTTTGGTACCATCATATTTAAACAAGTTTGATACCATCCTATTTTAAACAAGTTTGGTACCATCCTACTTTAAACAAGTTTGATACCATCCTACTTTAAACAAGTTTGATACCATCCTACTTTAAACAAGTTTGACACCATCCTATTTTAAACGACCTTTTGAACACTCCATTTCATTTAATTCCTTAAATATAAGCTACTATCTCCGGCTACCTACAAGAGCTACCTACCCTTGCTACCTACCCCAGCTACGTACCCCATCTACGTACCCCATCTACCTACCCCATGTACCAACCCCATCTGCCTACCCCAGCTATCCACCTTCCAAAGATGACTATGAATATAGGGCTACAACGACCAACGTGTACGTGCATCTACTTAGGCAAGTTATCAACCAACAAGGAAGAAGAGTATTTCCTCCCCAGAAACCGCTGCTGAACTGTATTAACTAGGGATTACGTCACTACCCCCACGAAGCCGCACGGTGAATACAAAATTCAGTGTTTCTTCAGGACATCTCTGCTCATCTCAAGGCATATCTGAGACCGTCCTTCGGGACTTGGTAACCACTGTAGATCTACGACTATCACCTAGTCTCTGAATGTCAAGGATTAAGGAAGACAACTTATATTTAATTTTGAAACATGAGCCGTCAGTTTGTTTTTGAGGATAGTTTGGTATTTTCATAACTTTAAAAAAAACAACAACAAAAATACTTCAAAAGTCGTATTAAAGGGGTATAAAATAAGTATGAAATTATAAGATTTGATTGATTAGAATTTATTTGATAAAAGGCTCAAAAAAGGAATAGGTTCTCAAATCCCTATGTGGGTCATTCTCGGAGGGTAAAAACTAGGTCAAAAGAGCTCGTCATTTTTACACATGGCAATGATGGATCTACATTGACTTGATTGAGATATTCAGACCACATGCGTTTTATTTGTAATCTAAATTTATATGTTGTTTATTCTTGTGCATCGTCTGCTGGAGAAGGCATCTGGCCGAATCGTCCGTTTCATTGCCGTGTCTTTTCTTTTTCAAGCCTAAACATAATCAACTTCAAATATTTATTTAAATATAATCAAGTCCAACTATTTTTTTTTACACATAATCAAGTGCAACTATTTTTTTTTACACATAATCAAGTGCAACTATTTTTTTTTTACACATAATCAAGTGCAACTATTTTTTTTTTACACATAATCAAGTGCAACTATTTTTTTTTACACATAATCAAGTGCAACTATTTTTTTTTTTCACATAATCAAGTGCAACTATTTTTTTTTTACCCATTATCAAGTCAAACTATTTTTTTTTTACCAATAATCAAATTCACATATTTTTTTTTTATTTTACACATAATCAAGTGCAACTATTTTTTTTTTACACATAATCAAGTCCAACTATTTTTTTTTTACACATAATCAAGTGCAACTATTTTTTTTTTACACATAATCAAGTCCAACTATTTTTTTTTACACATAATCAAGTCCAACTATTTTTTTTTACACATAATCAAGTGCAACTATTTTTTTTTACACATAATCAAGTCCAACTATTTTTTTTTACACATAATCAAGTCCAACTATTTTTCAAACCTATTCAAGTTCAACTATTTATTTACTTTTCATGGTATCAACGCGGTCCCTCGTATGTTAGCTACTGATTCTATGTGGTCTCAGCTTATGGGGGAGGCCAGATATCAGCCTTTAAATGTTTGTATACTACAAGAGATCTGTCGGTGAGCAGTCGTTATACTACAAGAGATCTGTCGGTGAGCAGTCGTTATACTACAAGAGATCTGTCGGTGAGCAGTCGTTATACTACAAGAGATCTGTCGGTGAGGAATCATTATATTACAAGAGGTCTGTCAGTGAGCAATCATTTTAACTTGGCGTAGACCGCAAACAAGTACCCCCAGGCCGAGAAAGTTAGTTCTAGCCCTATGTCTGACCATTTAAAACAAAGCCTGAACCAGTTCCATTCAATCCTGTCCATCAGGTCAAAGGTCACTTGTTCACTGGCTCCTTTATTATCGACATTTTGTCTACGTGAAGCTAAGTGACGTTAGCGTGAGCTGACTGTCTATTCGCTTTCCCAGGGTCAACCGAGGCATCAGTTCGTCTCACTGAATATTTCAGGTTAGTTCGATCTACATATTGGTTAATTAATGTCCTTACTCTAAGTAATGAAAATAGATGTTTTTAAAAAAAAAAAAACAAGAACGAAAATCACACAATAGACAAGAAACAAACAATCACGTGATCGACTGATTTTGATCTATTTTTATCCAAGCCATTGATTCTAATCCGGTCACGTGATACGGTGTCCTGGAAACCACAAAGCTAAGAATGACGTCATTGGCCTTGTTAGCTTAGTTATGGGATGTGTACAGGACACCGATGAATTGTGGACGGGGCGTCATTAATTTCGTGGCGTCGTCAGGGTGTCGGGGGGGCACTGGGCGTAAATGTGTCGGCTGTGTGTGTGAATGACGGCGGTGCCGGTTTAATCTGCTCAGTAGGGTGGTCCGGTTACGAACAGTGGAACCGTTGTAAAGACTGAATGGGCACGAGAGGAGAAGTACGTTTCAAGTGCAAGAAAGTGTGAGCGAAAATGAATAATTGCGGAGAGAGAGAAAAAAGAGAGAGAGAGAAAAAAAGAAAAAGAGAGAAAGAGAGAGAGAAAGAGAGAGACAAAAAGAGAGACATGGAGAAATACAGAGAGAGAGACAAAGATAAACATAGAGAGAGAGACAGAAAGGAACATACCGAGAGGCACATACAGAGAGAGATAGAAAATGACAGAGATGCGAAGCGAGAGAGGGCAGAGAATGTGAGATAGAGACCGAGAAAGAAACAGAGAGAGAGAGAGACGGGCAAAAATAGAGAGACAGAGAGAGAGAGAGAAAGTTAGAAAAAGGCAACAAGAGAAAGACAGAGAAAGGGAGTGACAGATAGAGAGGAGAGACAGATAAAAAAAAGAGAGAGGGACAGAGAGACAGGGAAAGAGAGTCATAGAGAGACAGATATCTATATATATATATATATATATATATATATATATATATATATATAGAGAGAGAGAGAGAGAGAGAGAGAGAGAGAGAGAGAGAGAGAGAGAGAGAGAGAGAGAGAGAGAGAGAGAAAAAGAGAGGAGAGACAGATAAAAAAAAGAGAGAGGGACAGAGAGACAGGGAAAGAGAGTCATAGAGAGACAGATATCTATATATATATATATATATATATATATATATATATATATATATATAGAGAGAGAGAGAGAGAGAGAGAGAGAGAGAGAGAGAGAGGGGGAGAGAGAGAGAGAGAGAGAGGAGAGAGAGAAAAAAAAAAGAGAGAGAGAGAGAGAGAGAGAGAAAAAGAGAAATAGAGAGATATATATATATATATATATATATATATATATATATATATATATATATATATATATAGAGAGAGAGAGAGAGAGAGAGAGAGGGAGAGAGAGAGAGGGGGAGAGAGAGACAGAGAGAGATCTTGACAGACTAATAAAAGATATTAAGAAAATAAATTTGTTAGGCATAGTTGGTATAGGATAGAATGATGATTTTCGTCAAGTTAGGCATAGTTGGTATAGGATAGAATGATGATTTTCGTCAAGTTAGGCATTTTAAAATGTAGACCATTTGCCGGGTCTTTACATTTAAGTCCAAAGGTTAGGGCACAGTGAAAAGGATATTAACACTTACTGTCACCAATCAACCATGTCCACGTCACGCATGACACGTGAGAGGAAAGTGAAGGGAGGTAGTGGCGAGGTAGAAGAAGTAGTAAAGTATGGTAAGATGAGAGGGAGATATTGAAGGAGAAAGCATGCAAAGAGGGGAAACATATAGGAGTCGGGGAAGGCACTGTCGAACTGATAAGAGAGATGGGAAGAGAGAGTGTGAGAGAGAAATGGATAGAGGCAGATTAAGAGAACAAGAGATAGACAAGTAGAGAAAGAGGAAGAAAACCAGACAGAGAGGAAGCTAATATAAAAGAGATTCTGACACGCAGAGAAAGAGAAAGAGAGGGAGAGAGAGAGAGGGATGGAGGAAGAGAGAGAGAAAGAGAGAAAAGTAGAGAGAGTGAGACAGATAGGAAAGACAGAGGTAGAGAGACAGAGTGAGAGAAAGGGACAGAGAGGGAGTGAGGGAGGGGCAGAGACAGATTGGAAGAGAGGGGGAGAGAGACAGTGTGAGAGAGAGAGGGAGAGAGAGTGAGTGAGAGAGAGTGGGAGACAGAAAGTAGGTAGAGAGAGAGAATGAGGTAGAGAGGAAGAAAGGGATAGAGAGGGAAGAGTGAGAGAGAGGGAGGAAAGAGAGAGAGTGAGAGGCAGAGAGAGGGAGATGGACTGGCTGACAGAGCTGTGCGTTGCAGAGAACTGTCAAATACCATCAATTCTCTGTCCCGGCAACGTTTGTTGACATTAGTCGTATCAGAGGTTAATGGAAAGCTGACACGGCTGATGAGCACAAGAACAAAAAGCTTCCATTAAAAGACCACGCTACTTTACCACAGGTGGCATTGACTTCTCTCGTCAGGGGCGGATATTGACTTGGATTATTTTGGTAGTTGTGAAATGCGATTATGAACAGGGGCGTGGGAGGGGGGTGGAGGAGCGGTCCACATCGGGTGGCACATTTTTTTCTTTATAGGAAAGAGTGGAATTTTCGGCTATCGGACGAGGGTTTTTTCGGCGAAGGGGGCGTCAAAAAACGTGGAACGCCCCGGGTGGCACCAATCCTAGCTACGCCACTGGTTAAAATTAACGGAAGCCAACATCACAAAACATCGTCATCTTTTTTCTCGAAATCATTTAAAACAAGATTCAGGTCATTTAATGTTTAATTTAACGATCTACAACGGTTTCTACACACCTTTGTGACACACCTCTGTGACACACCTCTGTGACACACCTCTGTGATACACCCCTGTGACACACCTCTGTGACACACCTTTGTGACACACCTCTGTGACACATCTCTGTGACACACCTCTGTAACATGAAGCTGGAAGTATTTATTAAAGTCATTGGATGTAATATTTACTTTAAAAAGTATACATGCCATCGGGCAAGAAATGTATGTGTTACTTAAATAACTTCTCTATAGAACCATGCAGGACAAAATAGGACCATGTTGTAGCATGCTGGACCAGGTTGGACCGAGTAGGACAATGTTGGACCAGGTTGGACAAAGTAGGGCCATGTTAGACAGCGTAGGACTATAAAGGACAATATGTTGAAATAATAAACAAGTATTTTGGCTATTTAGTCAAATTCTGTTGGTTTAGTCCAAAGTTTAGTGCTACACATTCCTGAAAACTGAAGATGCTACGCAAAATTTAACCTAATGATTATGCGATTAGTTTCAGTGTTATAATTGCTGGTATCGATTCAGTAACTGCTTCTTAGGTTGTCTAGGATCGAATCACCCACCTACACTACAATTAGTAATCGACCATTGTGGCTGAAACACATATTTTGTTGTTGTTGCGCGCCTTAAAATAGCTCTGCATATTTTCTGGCTCGCTGACAAGGAATACATTCACATTAAAATATTTTAATGTCATTTCATAATTTATAGATATTTACACCCCAACCCCCTAAACAAATTTTTGTGTCAAGAGTATTCAAAGAAATAAACATTCTATTTTTAACCCTAAACAAACTTTCTACAAATATAAAAGAATTAATAATCAATTGTATCCCGGATTATCCGCCCCTTTTTTTCGTCTACTGCATCCGCCCGTGGAGACAAGACACAAGACACAAGACACGAGACACGAGACACAAGACACAAGATTTGTTTTCAATGGCTCCGGCTGCTTGTCTAACATTGGAAATGCTCTCCGAGTAAACAGACTAGTTAAATATAAGTATTAACCGTCAACAGTCATAAAGATTTTGTCACGCCCGAAGCTCTTCGAGCGCTACACGTGATCAATCGAGCGATGGGTTATCTTTAGCTCACCAAAGGTCAGAGGATATTTGCAGGAGATTTACGGTTGGCGGTGTCAGTGGAAATGTGGCTTTAATGAGTGGTGTAAGGTGTTAGGTTAAATAAATAATTGGCTGGGAGTGTTGCCGATACCGGCGGTGGGAGTAAAAGGTTGTTTTTAAATGATGACGTGGCTTCTATTTTGACCTAATTTTACTTTAGCGTAGCGTTGTGGTGACCACGATTGTTCCCCCCTGCCTTTGTTGTTTTGATATTGACGTCACCGATTAAATTTTAGCGCTGTATCAAACCCACCCGTCGTTTGATTGGGAAAAGGTTGGTTACGTTCTATTTGTTCTAAAAAAAAATCAAAAATGCCATACGGTGACGCCATTTCTAGAATTTCGTTTAAGGAGGGTTCCAACTTTCTTACTTAAAATAAACCGGCAGCTTTTCTTGCCAGGGGAGATTTTTGCTCATTTTCCTATACACTTGATAAATTAATAGCAGCCTTAAAAAATTTCGTTTTTTTTTTTTAGTTTGTGTATTTTGATATTGGTATCTTCTTCTTCTATATATTAAGGACCCACGATCAATGTATCGATCAATCTGGCTGCTATGCACGTAGAAGGGATTTGCAATGTTTGTGGGCCTGGTACTGAAGATGATATTTCACTGGTGGCAAGGGCTACTCAGCTAGGGTATCATGAACTGGGGGGTTGGATGGCCTGAATTACACTTGTTCACTCGCTGCGCTGTAAGGCAATGTAGTTCTTATTCCTGTCTATTTGGGTTTGTAATTTTGATATGAACTTAATATTATAATTAAATTGCATGGTGTTAATGTGAATAGGCTTGATATAGTTTTTTTCTTTGTATAATGGTTGCCGATCACTTTGTTGCGCAATGTTAATTTAAAAAAAAAAACCCAGCGAAATCATAAAACAGATTAAAGTTGCAAACCACATGACGGTGCGTAACTAGTGTGCAAAGAATGAACAAATGTTTTGCACTTAAAACATCAGGAGTGGGACTAACAGGGATAACTCTCTCCTCCAGCCCCCTCCCACCCTTCCAGAGGCATACCGATGATATGTAGCACCCACGGCAAGAACTGAAATGTAGATCTTATCAAACGTGGGGACACTACTGTTATAGACGTAAGCTTTATTTTATAGCATTAAGTTTTCTTATATAGGATACCATAACAACCGCATTGTCAGATCTTAGCTTAATTAATACAGGCGAGCAAGCTTTCAGGAAAAGAGCGAACAATTTTCAAAATTATTAAATTCTTTGTCCGGCTCAACATTTTGCATCCCCTCTCCAGAGCCCCTCCCCCCCCCTCCCCCCCCCAACCCCCTTTTTTTTTCTCGAGAATTTGATGAAAATTTGATCGTATGAACTGAGCATAACAGTAGTTTGACCTGAACCGGAGCATAGTTAACATATTACCTTAAACCATTGCTCTTGTTTATTGTCTGCAGATAACTCACTGCGATGATTGCAAATATTGGGCGATCAGAGATGGAGATAAAAGAACTTCGATCAACAAGTTGTTATATTGATAAGATCAGATCTGGATAACCCTCCACGCCTCCTCCCCCCCCCCTTTTCCATGAAATTCCTGGGAACTGAGTCTGACTTATTTATACAGACACTTGTCATTCTAAACGGGATGCGCTATTAGAAGAAGTGATCATGCAAGATGCATTGTGGTACTTTATATCATCTAAATTATCTCACAAATAGCCCCAGCTTATCATGCATGATTTATTGTGGTACTTTATATCATCTAAATTATCTCACCAACATCCGCAGCTTATCATGCATGATTTATTGTGGTACTTAATGATATTATCTCACAAACAGTAGCAGCTAATCTTGCATGATTTATTGTGGTACTTGATTATATATATCTCAAAAATAACAGTAGCGTACCATGTACGATTTATTGTGGTACTTAATGATATTATCTCACAAACAGTAGCAGCTAATCTTGCATGATTTATTGTGGTACTTGATTATATATATCTCAAAAATAACAGTAGCGTATCATGTACGATTTATTGTGGTACTTAATGATATTATCTCACAAACAGTAGCAGCTAATCTTGCATGATTTATTGTGGTACTTGATTATATATATCTCAAAAATAACAGTAGCGTACCATGTACGATTTATTGTCGTACTTTATGATATTATCTCACAAACAGTGGCAGCGTTTTGCATCCACCAGCTCTATGGTTCGTATCATCTCATAGCGACTGGGTTCAATCCCCAGGGCAAGAGGCTCAAACACTAACCAGTGTTTTGCAGTGGAAACATCTCTGTAGATATCATCTGCATATAGATGGAAGTGGATAGTCACATATTGGTTGGAATGTTAGATTGTGGCTGAATGCCCGAGTTTGTCACAAAAACGTTGGATTCAGGAATACAAAATGCCCGGAGTCGTCTAGCCAAAAACAGCGCATTGGTTTTTTTTTCTGTTTTAAAAACATTACAATTATGATAACACTAAAATTATAACATTAAAATTGGAACCGAAGATTATATTTTTGCAATCGTCAACATTAGTGTGTATTCAGTGGTGTTTACAGTCGTTTTTACAGTGGTGTTTACAGTGATGTTTACAGTGGTGTTTACAGTGGTGTTTACAGTGGTGTTTACAGTGGTGTTTACAGTGGTGTTTACAGTGGTGTTTACAGTGATGTTTACAGTGGTGTTTACAGTGGTGTTTACAGTGGTGTTTACAGTGGTGTTTACAGTGGTGTTTACAGTGGTGTTTACAGTGGTGTTTACAGTGGTGTTTACAGTGATGTTTACAGTGATGTTTACAGTGATGTTTACAGTGGTGTTTACAGTGGTGTTTACAGTGGTGTTTACGGTTTTGTTTACGGTGGTGTTTACAGTGGTGTTTACAGTGGTGTTTACAGTGATGTTTACAGTGGTGTTTACAGTGGTGTTTACAGTGATGTTTACAGTGGTGTTTACAGTGGTGTTTACAGTGGTGTTTACAGTGGTGTTTACTGTGGTGTTTATAGTGGTGTTTACAGTGGTGTTTACAGTGATGGTTACAGTGGTGTTTACAGTGGTGTTTACAGTGATGTTTACAGTGATGTTTACAGTGATGTTTACAGTGATGTTTGCAGTGATGTTTGCAGTGGTGTTTACAGTGGTGTTTACAGTGGTGTTTACAGTGATGTTTACAGTGGTGTTTACAGTGGTGTTTACAGTGATGTTTACAGTGGTGTTTACAGTGGTGTTTACAGTGGTGTTTACAGTGATGTTTACAGTGGTGTTTACAGTGGTGTTTACAGTGGTTTTTTACAGTTGTGTTTACAGTGGTGTTTAGAGTTGTGCATCTCGGGGAGAACATAGAAATCCCAGGGCCGTCCAATCTATCTAAAAAGTAATCGACTTCCGTGACATAGGGCCATCAAATCAAACAAAGGAGTCTTCAAAACGTAATCGACTACCGTGCTTGCGCATATCTGAAGCGCACTTTCACCACAGGACATTTTAGACGTTTCTTGTGCTTAGTTTAATGATATATATTACAGTGCAAAAGTCATTTAGTTGATTTGTCCGTGCAGGTAATTTCTAAATAAAGTTCCTAAATTGACTGACGTCTCTCCGAAACCATTCCGGAACCACGCCGAAATCATGCCGAATCTTTGCCGAAACCGTGCCGGAACTTTTGCCGAAACCATGCAGGAACCATGCCGGAACCATGCAGTCACATTCAAATGTAACTCTAGGATGTAAGATTAAATTTTTAACACTAATTTTATGAGAAGCATGTATTCTAGTAGTGACATTATTCCCAACTGGGACGTGGCGCTAACTGACTTGTTACGTTCCTATTGATCAGGCCACAGGACGCACAGTTTTAACCCACGGTTGGTTGGACACAACGACGAGTACAGTTTTAGTGGTGGCCAGGAAATTAGTCAACAGACGAGATTAGTCAGAGGAGTTAATTGCTTTTCCAACATCGTTAAATGCAGTCATTAAAGTCCGATGTGGGGATGTTGGCCTAGGGGACAATTTTAGGGACTTTCATTGCTCTACAGGGGAAACTTTTCCTCTCAAGAAATTAATTTTTTTTTACTGGTTAATTATAACTTTTTTTTTAGATATCTCGAGGGCAAAGCGTTTTTTTAATTGAGCAATGTGTTCAAAGACAATTTTTAAAAAATAATAACGCAAGGCCAGATTGTGACATTTGATGGAAATTTGTTATTAACACGTGTGTCTCTTTCTTGAGCTCTTTAAGCAACATTTTAATGTTTGTAGAGTACATAATATGGCTTTGGTGAGACGGCCATGAAATTAACAGCTTTTTATGTATCGCTAATGTAATAGGACCATCAGAAGCATGCTATTATTCTCAGTACGTGTGTGTACGCTCTAAACATTTAGAAAATAGCGCATATGAGCTATGTTTCCGGGCCGGCCCGACGGTTGCTGGCGCCCTGCGCAAGCTTAATTTTTTGCGCCCCTTTTTAAGCATAATCGTTAAAGGAAATCTCGTTATTCGGTAATGAGTTTATTACCTATGTTGTGTTTTTTAAAACAAACATTGAACAATGATATTATTTTTTACAAATTGTATTTGGACCGTGTGAAGAATTAGCCTAGCGTTGAAATTTTTTCTAGCCTTTAGATCAGCAAATAGTTTTATTGCACTTTCTATTTTTCTTCCAAGGCACCCACATTCAATGCTTTTTCGTATTTTGGAAGATCTTTGATGACACCATAGGCGCACAGCGCCCCGGTCAACTGCCCCAAGACCGGAGGTTCACATTTCTTTATAATAAAATAAGGGAATTTAAATATTTACGGGGCCCACCAGGCGCCCCTATGGCGACGGCGCCCTGTGTGAGGGCACAGGTCGCACACCCTAAAGGCCGGCATTGCTTTATAACTAGAATGGCGCATGCGTGCTAAATAATTATAATGTAGCACGTCTGCTATATAACCATGTCACGCACTGCTGTCTATAGGGATAAATTAATCTCTTAGTTTAAGTTTATGGCTCGTTCTAAACAGTGCATAACAAAAGACGATATCATATGGCAGGCTTGCACAACTCAAAATATAAGGCGGGCCGTAATACTTTATGAAAAACTTGTGCGGGCCAAAAGAAAAAAAGGACAGGATGTGCGGGCCAAAAAAAATGGGACAAGGGAGAGCTATTAAGAAAGTAATAAGAATAAAGAATAATTCGTTACTTCGCTGGCGGTGCTGGCGGGCCGAATGTGGCCCGCGGGCCGTATGTTGTGCAGGCCTGCCATATGGGAAATTCAATAGCAAAAGAATACGACACTCAAAACAGGGCTAACTACAATGAATAAGTTTTATTAAGTTACCAAATAAATTTCGAAATAAAAGAAATATAATTAAAATCATTAACTCACAGAGTACTGTTTTGCTTGTACCGGTACACTGTTTATGAAAATACAATGTGCCAAAAAAAGTACAACGATGAATAGGAATTCCCACATATCAGTAAACAAAACTCTATCAAGAATAACAAACTCCCCCGTCAAGTAAAAATGTCTTGTGATCAAAATGCTCTCTTTGCCGAAAATCTATCGTGTCCCGCTTTTATAGTCTACTCTACAGACACCTCATTCATTGTTTTCCTTTCCAAGTTAACTTCAGATTTTTCTACAAAATTCTACTAGAACAGACCATTAATTTTATTTAGGTCATGAGACCATGATGTAAACAATTTGTCTACATAACAAACTCGAATGGCACATGTCTGCTATATAACTTGAATGGCGCATGTCTGTTATAAAACTAGGATGGCGCATGTCTACTATATAACTAGGATGAGGCATTCTACTCTATACCTAGAATGGAGCATGTCTGCTATATAACTAGGATGGCGCATGTCTGCTATACAACTAAGATGGGGAATGTCTACTATATAAGTAGGATGGGGCATGTCTGCTATATAACTTGAATGACGCATGTCTGCTATATAACTAGGATGGCGCATGTCTACTATATAACTAGGATGGGGCATTCTACACTATAACTAGAATGGAGCATGTCTGCTATATAACTTGAATGGCGCATGTCTGCTATATAACTAGGATGGGGCATGTATACTATATAAGTAGGATGGGGCATTCTACTCTATAACTAGAATGGAGAATGTATGCTATATAACTAGGATGGCGCATGTCTGCTATACAACTAGAATAGCGCATGTCTGCTATATAACTAGGATGGCGCATGTGAGCTATATAACTAGGATGGCGCATGTGTGCTATATAACCCGGATGGCGCAAGTCTACTATATAAGTAGGATGGGACATTCTACGATACATCTATAATGGAGCATGTCTGCTATACAACTAGAATGGCGCATGTCTTATATATAACTAGAATGGCGCATGTGTGCCTTATAACTTGAATTTCACATGTCTGCCATATAACTTGAATGGCGCATGTCTGCCTTATAACTAGAATGGCGCATGTCTGCCTTATATCTAGAATGGCATACGTCTGCCTTATAACTAGAATGGAATACGTCTGCCTTATAACTAGAATGGCGCATGTCTGCCTTATAACTAGAATGGCATACGTCTGCTATACAACGTTTGAAAAGTTTTGTAACACTATGTGAACCACTTTGCAGTTTTAACATTGTGTGTTGTTTTACTTTTTAAATTTATATCTCTTCAGGCAGATTTTATGTTAAAATGTGGGCGAGAATAGCTGATTATCCCATATGATTTAAATGAGTATGTTTTTATGTTTCATCTTGGTAAATAAAAATTCGCGATTCGCGAGAATCGTCAAAAATGATCAGAATAACTCAGCATACTTTGAAAGTATGGTTTTTTTTCAGATTTTAGGAATTTTTTTATTAAACTTCCGAATTCGGCAGCATGCAATTTTCAACTTCGCTACTCAAATCGTCCAAACCCGAAATCCGACACACCAACTACTTGACAAACCAAATTTCCAACACCTTGACAAGCAACCCCCCCCCCCCCTAACCCGACACTTTGAATCCATGACATCCCAAATCAACGACACTCCGAATCATCGACACTCCGAATCCACGACACTCTGAATTCACGACACTCTGAATCCACGACACTCCGAATCCACGACAGCATAAATCCCCCCACACCATTTTTTTCTGGATTTAAATGTACATGGCCACTGATTACATGAAAGGAAACTGAGGGCCTACAAGACCACTTGATTAGATGGTCATCAATCCTAAGGCGGTGGATTTTTTTGGATATACTTCTGAGACTTGTGCTCAACTTGCCCCCGGGGCAAAGGTCAATCTCCTTACTTACCATGTCTTCTCCTACCGCAATCCGCACTCTTTAAAGGGGTATTTTCTCTAAACTGACAATTTGTGACCTTATCTTAAAACTAGGTCGATGGGAGGAGTCAACGAACTATGACAAGGATTTTTTACGTTGGTTTAAACAGAGTATGGGGAAGACTTCTCAGGGTTGTCCCATTTGAATCAGCTCATAAGGTGCATAAACTTAATATTGACTGCAAGAAACAAAACGCTATATTTTATTTTTCATATTGTTGATTTAGTACTAGACATATCTCCAAGGCCTCGGTAAATTGTTCTTAATGCACGAGTTACATTGTTATCCAGGCTCTAGAAACGTTGTTATCCAGAATCAAAGTAGGTTGCTATCCAGGCGCTAGGTAGGTTGTTATCAAGGCAATATGTAGGTTGTTATCCAGGCCTTAGGTAGATTATTTTTCATGAGCAATGTTAGTTGTTATCCAGGCGCTAGGTAGGTTGCTGTCCAGGCGCTAGGTAGGCTGTTATCCAGGAGCTAGGTAGGTTGTGTGTAACAACGTTCAAATAAGTACAATCAGTATAGGTTATCGTAACCTAACGTACGTTTATTACTCAAATTCTTACCAGTTTTTCTTTTGGTTTGAAAACACAATCGAAAATCAATCAGTATAACAACTATTCTAAGAAAAAGCTCTTATGTGGCACTGTGGGGCGATGATGTCGATACTTAAGACATTCACAGCTAATTGTAAATCTATAAAAATCTAACATGGTTTGAGAATTGCTCCTAGGTGAACAATACTTAGCGCATGCCGTGTGTTTTCAATGAAATCGATACCACTCATGCAGTCAGTTTGTTTAGAATATTACACATGTGTAGCGCCAGGTATGAGTTAAGTGCTTATGAACAAACTCCTGAGAGATGTCCACAAACAAGCGACCGAAACGTGTCTATGAACAAGCACCTAAACAGAGTCTATGAACAAGCACCTGAACAGTGTCTATGAGCAAACACCTGAACAGTGTCTATGAACAAGCACCTGAACAGTGTTTATGAACAAGCACCTGAACAGTGTCTATGAACAAGCACCTGAACAGTGCCTATGAAGAAGCACCTGAACAGTGTCTATCAAGAAGCACCTGAACATTGTCTATGAACAAGCACCTGAACAGTGTTTATGAACAAGCACCTGAACAGTGTTTATGAACAAGCACCTGAACAGTGGTTATGCAAAAGCACATGAACAGTGTTTATGAACAAGCACCTGAACAGTGTTTATGAACAAGCACTTGAACAGTGTTTATGAACAAGCACTTGAACAGTGTTTATGAACAAGCACCAGAACAGTGTTTATGAACAAGAACCTGAACAGTGTTTATGAACAAGCGCCTGAACAGTGTCTATGAACAAGCACCTGAGTAGTGTCTGTTTAACAAGCACCTGAACAGTGTCTATGAACACGCGCCGTAACAGTGTTTATGAACAAGCTCATGAACAGTGTCTATGAACAAGCTCATGAACAGTTTCTATGAACAAGCACCTGAATAGTGTCTATGAACAAGCGACTGAACAGTGTTTATGAACAAGTTCATGAACAGTGTCTATGAATAAGCACTTCAACAGTGTTTACGAACAAGCGCTTGAACAGTGTTTACGAATAAGCACCTGAACAGTGTTTATGAACAAGCTCCTGAACAGTGTCTATGAACAAGCGCCTGAACAATGTTTATGAACAAGTTCATGAACAGTGTCTATGAACAAGCGCCTGAACTGTGTCTATGAACAAGCGCCTGAACAATGTTTATGAACACGCGCTTGAACAGTGTTTACGAACACGCGCTTGAACAGTGTCTATGAACAAGCGCTTGAACAGTGTCTATGAGCAAACTCATGAACAGTTTTTATGAACAAGTTCATGAACAGTGTCTATGAACAATCACCTGAACAGTGTTTATGAACAAGCACTTGAACAGTGTCTATGAACAAGCACCTGAACAGTGTTTATGAATAAGCACCTGAACAGTGTTTATGAACAAGTACCTGAACAGTGTCTATGAACAAGCACCTGAGTAGTGTCTATTTAACAAGCACCTGAATAGTGTCTATGAACAAGCGATTAAACAGTGATTATGAACAAGCGCTTGAATAGTGTCTATGAACAAGCGCTTGAACAGTGTCTATGAACAAGCGATTAAACAGTGATTATGAACAAGCGCTTGAATAGTGTCTATGAACAAGCGCTTGAACAGTGTCTATGACCAAGCGCCTGAACAGTGTTTATGAACAAGCTCATGAATAGTGTCTATGAACCAGCGCTTGAACAGTGTCTATGAACAAGCGATTAAACAGTGATTATGAACAAGCGCTTGAATAGTGTCTATGAACAAGCGCTTGAACAGTGTCTATGACCAAGCGCCTGAACAGTGTTTATGAACAAGCTCATGAATAGTGTCTATGAACAAGCGCTTGAACAGTGTTTATGAACAAGCTCATGAATAGTGTCTATGAACAAGCGCTTGAACAGTCTCTATGAACAAGCGATTAAACAGTGTCTATGAACAAGCGATTAAACAGTGTCTATGAACAAGCGATTAAACAGTGATTATGAACAAGCGCTTGAATAGTGTCTATGAACAAGCGATTAAACAGTGTCTATGAACAAGCGATTAAACAGTGTCTATGAACAAGCGATTAAACAGTGTCTATGAACAAGCGATTAAACAGTGATTATGAACAAGCGCTTGAATAGTGTCTATGAACAAGCGCTTGAACAGTGTCTATGAACAAGCGATTAAACAGTGTCTATGAACAAGCGATTAAACAGTGATTATGAACAAGCGCTTGAATAGTGTCTTTGAACAAGCGCTTGAACAGTGTCTATGACCAAGCGCCTGAACAGTGTTTATGAACAAGCTCATGAATAGTGTCTATGAACCAGCGCTTGAACAGTGTCTATGAACAAGCTCATGAATAGTGTCTATGAACCAGCGCTTGAACAGTGTCTATGAACAAGCGATTAAACAGTGATTATGAACAAGCGCTTGAATAGTGTCTTTGAACAAGCGCTTGAACAGTGTCTATGACCAAGCGCCTGAACAGTGTTTATGAACAAGCTCATGAATAGTGTCTATGAACCAGCGCTTGAACAGTGTCTATGACCAAGCGCCTGAACAGTGTTTATGAACAAGCTCATGAACAGTGTCTATGAACCAGCGCTTGAACAGTGTCTATGAACAAGCGCTTGAATGGTGTCTATGAACAAGCGCCTGTACAGTGTCTATGAACAAGTGCCTGAACAGTGGTTCAATTTTTATGCCTTCAACAACGATAGTCATATTTGGAATTAATATCTTGTTTAAACTAACTTTTCTTATTGAAGGCGTTTCATATATATTTTATTTCACCAAATGTGTTATAGTATGATTATGGGCATCACGTAGCAATGGCATCAACCCGTCACACTATGATGATGGTGTAGACTAAGGGGCAGGACGAAATCAAAAGGCCTTGGATTTTTGTTAAATATATGTTATTTTTTTATTATAAGCTGGCTCCCTAGAGAGCAAATCGCCTCTCTCCGTGAACCTAATAGATAACTAAAGAGAGCAACATAAATGTATGATACAGCTTGGGACCAGTTGCGTTGCAGGAGTTGTCGGAATTATTGATTGCGTTAATGTATCTGCCTACGGGACTCCTTCTTCGGGTTTCTTTATTCACAGTTTCCTTCGTACAGATGAGTTTCTATCCAATATGAACGGGTCTCATCCGCCTAGGGTACTGGTGATGTTTTCGCTTGACTTGGTCTTTAGTGTAGATTGAACTCCAGACCACTTGGAGATTGATTCAGTTTCGAGCTCTCGACCACCCAGCACCCGGACTTAGCGATGACGTTAAAAAAAAGAGGTGGAATGGGGCTGACACCGCCGGGGCTGGGGTATATTTTGATGGTTGCATTTGTCATCCCCCCACCCTCATTTCTTTTTCACACACTATGTCTGTGGTCGAACTTTATTCTCTATAGTCTGTGATTGAGGCGTGGTCAAAATGAAAGCCACCAGGGCGTCATAAAATCTATCCTTACCATTGTTACCTGGTATCACCCGAGGCTGAGGAATGTGTGGGGGTTGGGCTGGAGAAATAAGTGCTCCCTCAACCTAAAAGGGCGCCCCTCCCCCCCCCCGTTCGCTATACATAACGGTGGAGAAATAGTTCAACTATTTAAAAGGTTTACGGAAAATAAGAAAACAATGTCTTTGAATTCTACATATTTTCTTACAGAACACTTCATTGGAAACAATAACCTTGTGCAAAGAAAACGCAAATGTTTGATAATTTAGAAGCATTTTATTAAGGGGTGTAGATCATAATACAGACTTTGACACCATCTTCCTCGATGTATATTCGCTTGTATTGTCCATGTCAACTCCTACAGTCTTCTTGGATTGATTACATTTGTCAAGTTCTTTTCACACGTTGAATGCATGCGTCGTAATATTCCTACTATCATTGAACAAACTCAACTCCTTTTCATAATAATTATAACTTTAATATCTAAGTAAATATAATACATATAACATGTGAATATATCGCAGCTCGCTATCAGACCTAAATAACACACATCCTATCACTCCAAAGTTCCACTCAAGACTGCCGTACGACTAAAACATACGTCACAATACTGCATAGACAATACGTCACGAATAAGCATAAAAATACGTCATAGATACAATGGCGGGAAGAGCGTTCACTAACTATAATAGTCAAGCGCGGGAAAAGCGTTCAACACCTAATGAACATAATATTCAGTCGCAACAATTACTAATGAACGCTCATACTCGACAGTCCATTGGCTTGTATGTACACTTTGTACTGTAGCGTTTTGTATTTCATTGCGCCTCGAGCCTTAATTTGGGATGAAGCGTGTTTTGAAATGAACTTTATTATTACTATTATTATTATTGTTATTATTTATTGATGGAAGAACATTGCGCAACTTTCACGATACAGAATTAAATATGCGCACGCAAGAGTCGGATGAGGATGAATTTTGTATGGCATACATCTGAAAACGTGGGTGTCTAACATCAGTAAACAGCGTGGTCTTTAAAAGGCTGGGGAAATATCTTTTAGCAAAGCACAACGCTGGCTAACTTTTGGTTTTGTTTACGTTAACGAAACTTAGGATTAATTATTAGATGAAAATAAAGCTTAGCTGACTTCTTAAAAAAATCTTTACAGTAAATCAAGTGAATTTTAATGGGTTGACTGATTTATACCATGAAACAGTAGTTTTCTTTTTTCTTTTAAACTTAGGTTCAAAGCACGGGGGGGGGGGGGGGGTGAGGGGTGTTGTTTGTGTTGGTTATTCATATGTTCAAACATATGCTGTGTTCTTTTTTGATTTACGGCCAATAAATTGTTAGTTATTTTATATCGCTTTGTAATCTTTGGCTTCTGTTTTATGTATTCAGTCTGAATTGGTGAATTTGACATCGTTCGATATGTATTTTATATATTCAGTCTGCATTGCTAAATTTGACATCTTTTGCTTTCCGTTTGATATATTCAGTCTGTAGTGTTAAATTTGACATCTTTGGCTCTATTCTTGCGATGTTCAGTCTGAATTGGTTAATCTTCGTGTCTCTGTCCGATCTATTCAGCATGAGTTGGTAAAATTGACCAAAACATGCTTTCATTTAATACCTATTTATTTATTACATACGATTCAGTAAATTTAAACAAAATTCCACCTTGCCGACTGATTGAGGTTGATTAAATGATTCAAATTACTCCTGGACGCCGATTTTATTAGTGACACACGACGTTAGGGAGTAGACAGCAAGTAAATTGAAATCTACAGGCCAAGAGAGGGAAAAAAAAATTAAAAAACGAAATGGGAAGAAGAAGGCCTCAGACCCCCGCCTGTCAACAACTAAATTGGACGTCTCATCTCCCATGTTTGCCTGGTTGTTCCGGAGAGATCTCAGCCCCCTGGTGGGCGCGTTAAAGTAGGCACGGGGGGGTGGGTGTGGGGGTGGGGGCTCATGACATACATTTTTTTTTCCAAGGGGACTACAATAGAAAGGGTGTTCACGGGGGAATACAATAGCTGGGTGTCCGAGGGGAATGAAAGAGATGGGTATCCCAGGGGAATACAATAGCTAAGTTTCCAAGGGGGTTACAATTAATGAATGTTAATGGGGAATACAATAGCTGGGTGCACGAGGAGAATACAATTGCTTGGCGTCTAAGTAGAATACAATAGATGGGTGTCCAAGGTAACGACCGTGAATCACGTAGAGAAAGAAAATGCCCATCACAAAAGAAACATTAAAAAATTGGACATTTCCAGGTGCACATTTAATAGTTTTTATTTCGTCCTTACTGACAGTTTCTTTAGTTTTATAATAAGCTTTTTTTTTTTTTTTTAAATAAAAGAACTTTGCACGCGACAACCCTTTAAAACACCACTATTTCTTATACATTATTTGCTTCTGGTATGTCCTGCTTCCTTTTGACAACCAGCCTCCCC
>CAXITT010000141.1:519025-544397 GCA_964033795.1 Lymnaea stagnalis
CCCCCCCCCCCCCCCCCAAAGCCTTGCTGCTGTTGAACTCAATGCAATGGTTCATCGTATTTGATTTAAACACTTTATATTATTAACTTCTCCTTTGTTCTTGGTTGGCTGGCTGGGTGGCGGGCTGGCAAAAAAAATCTCCGGACTGCTAATTGACCCACTTCCCGTCAAGCCCTCGAGCTGAAACGTGGCACATACACTCGTTGACATTGACAACATACTCTTTCAAATTTTCATCCCCTTCTTCACCCGACCCCAACTCCTACAAATCATTTTTTTTTTCGATTTCTGAAGGGGAAAATAATTGAATTTTCCAAAATCTGCTGAGATTTTTATTTTTTTAAAAATAACGCCACAAGTGCATTTGGTGCGTAATAATTCTTTTTGTTTATTCTAAAAAATTTGGTGAAATAAATCTGATGTGTAAAAGCGTTTGGAGATTATAACATTTTTATAGTTTAGGAGGTGAAAACAATTTGAGGGTGCGAGGCTTCGGAAGGGGGGGGGGGAGGGTGACTGATTGAAATTCTTATAAAGTGCGACACTTGTATGCATGTTTTGTCAAATTTTTAGCACGATATTTTTTTTTTATTAAAGATTTTTATAAAATATATTTTTTTTTAGGGGCTGTGTAGTTTTTTTGTGTATTAAAACAGATTTATTTAAAGCTGCATCGAATGATTGAACTGTCTGAGTATCCCACACAACAGGATGGCGACTTCGAATTAGAGTCCACAGGGCTGCTGCTCAAAACAGCTACACAGTATTGGTCATTATGGATATTTAGTGTAAAGTCATGGAAACCCTAATCTCTATGTTAACAGCTCCATGGATGCTTAAACGTTTAGCTTATGTAACAGAGTATGCCATACATGATAAGTATACTGTGTTAAATGTAACGGAGTATACAAGACATGATAAGTTTACTGTGATGGTAACGGATTATTCAAGATTATATAGGTACGTTTACTGTGATGGTAACGGAGCATACAAGACATGATAAGCTTATGTGATAGTAACTGAGTATACAAGACACGATATGTTAACTGTGATGGTAACTGAGTATAAAAGGCATGATAAGTTGGCCAAATGAAAAACTGTTTTAGTTCTTTTTAATTAAAAAAAAATTGTAACCTTTTCTTTTTTTTTTACACAAATCTTTTTTTTTTCCTATTAAAATGTAATGGCAACTTATTTCCATAACAAATAACAATCCAAATGATTTGAAAAAAATAAGAAATTGTTGAACGGGACAGTTGAAAATAAAAAGGCAACACTATTGGTCTAAATCTATACAATGTCAATATCCCCAATAACAATATCAAGAGTGAAAAAAATGCCACGAAACAATCAATCATTATCTTCAGCTATGAATTACGGTCGTGTAGGTGACTTAAAATCTAGTCATGTTGCCCTGTGTTCCAAACATTAAGACCCCTTATTTTCACACGAAAATAACATTTCAAAAAGGGACAACATAATAGTAGTTTTTCAATTATTTAACAAAATAAAACTGCATTGCTCTGAACTCTTCTTGCACATCGATAGGTTGAAAAACTGCATTGCTCTGAACTCTGCTTGCACATCGATATGTTGAAAAACTGCATTGCTCTGAACTCTGCTTGCACATCGATAGGTTGAAAAACTGCATTGCTCTGAACTCTGCTTGCACATCGATAGGTTGAAAAACTGCATTGCTCTGAACTCTGCTTGCACATCAATCACTTGAGCACACATCTGAAATGTAATCTCATCAAATCCATCAGGTTTCATTCGTTTCAAACGAAATTTCACTTGATTTTTTTAAAGCTTGGAGGCCAGTCCCGCTATAGCGGAAATCCTTCTAGTTTCCGGTTCAGGGTCAAATGTCCCAGTTTGCAAATGCTGATAACCAACAACAAAAAAAATGATTTAACTTTGTCTTGACCTTCTCCACATTTTCTGTTTACACGAGTAATTTTTACACCAGTCATGTTTACACCAGAAATGCCAATAATGTTTACCCGAGTAATGTTTACCCGAGTAATGTTTACACAGAAGTGTTAACAACTATCAAAATATGAAACATTGAAAAATAAACTGTTCATTTAGGTCAGTATGTCATAGGGCAATCATCTCTTATATACATTTTGCTTGTGGTGTGTCCTGCTTCCTCTTCAAATACGGCAGCTCCCCAGCACCACACGCTTATATTATTAGTCGCCTACTGAGTGGAAAAAAAAGAGTCTACCACACTTGACAGGTGAAATCCGGTAAATAAATTCTTATGAGGTTCGGGGAGGGTGGGATGGGCCACTATCGTCTTTACCACTAAAGAGCCACGGGTGTTATGTAGGACTATCTGTAGGACTGTCTGCGGGACTACTGTTTAAAGGCCAGCAAATATCATTGGAAATGAGAACTCTTTTTTTTTTCTTTTTGTAACATTTGGACTCCCCGGATATTATCCCAAAATACCCGGAGCAACAATAAAAAAACAACAAAAAAACCGTTTAAAATAAAACATCTGTCACTTCTATTTACTCTTTCCAAAATTTAATTTAAAAAAAAAATTAATACCTTATGTACATTTATTGTAAAAGACTGCCAAGAAAGTTTTAAAAGTAAGATCACAAAGACGTGAGCCGACTTAAAAGTAAGATCACAAAGACTTGAGCCGACACTAGTGAATTAAGTCATTTACGAAAAGCATTAGCTAATCAAACACCACATTAAATTCGATGTGTTACTATTGAGAAAGGAAAAGAAAATATTTCATTTGAACCGGCGTCTTCAATTACACGCAAGTTTAAAAGAGTGTGTTGAATTATTTTTTTAAAAAAAAGTCTTTCATCCTCCAGTTTCTTTATTTGGTAGATTCATCATTTAAATGTCAGTTCTGAAATTCAGTAATTTGACTGTTCAGAGAGATTGATCATTTAAATATCAGTTCTGATATAGTAATTTGACTGTTCAGAGAGATTCATCATTTAAATGTCAGTTCTGATATTCAGTAATTTGACTGTTCAGAGAGATTCATCATTTAAATATCAGGTCTGATATTCAGTAATTTGACTGTTCAGAGAGATTCATCATTTAAATGCCAGTTCTGATATTCAGTAATTTGACTGTTCAGAGAGATTCATCATTTAAATGCCAGTTCTGATATTCAGTAATTTGACTGTTCAGAGAGATTCATCATTTAAATATCAGTTGTGATATTCGGTAATTTGACTGTTCAGAGAGATTCATCATTTAAATATCAGTTCTGATATTCAGTAATTTGACTGTTCAGAGAGATTCATCATTTAAATGTCAGTTCTGATATTCAGTAATTTGACTGTTCAGAGAGATTCATCATCTAAATGCTTGTTCTGTCATTAAATAATTTGACTATCCAGAGTGATTCATCATTCAATAGCCAGTCCTGTTATTCAGTAATTTAACTATTCAGAGAGATTCATCATTCAATTGTCAGTCCTGTTATTCAGTAATTTGACCATTCTGAGAGATTCATCATTTAATTGCGAGTCCTGTTATTCATCTTTTCTACACGAGACTCATGCTTTTGTGCATAGCATTCATGATTTTTACACAAGATACAAGCGGACGAATATTGGAGAAAAAAACATGAAGTTATGAAATTATTTTATTTGCGGGGATAATATTTTTCACGAGATTGAAGTAAAGGGGACGAGAGCAGACATATTGAAGAAGGTGGACGTACAGGTTTAATCAATGCCTAAGAAGTTATCATTCATATATATATAAATTTATTGGAAAGGCATATCCTGTGATGTTGATGATATGATTATTATTGTTCAAAGGAGGATTTATTGTGTTGCGTAGAAATGATGTGAATGGAATAAAACTGGACTTCCATTAGATTTGTGTAGAAGTGGCAGTAAGAGTTGACCGTTGACTCGACTTAGTATTTAGGTTTAGATAACTATCTTCACTGTGTGTCACACACACACACACACACACACACACACACCCCACACACAAAATTTGAATGGTTTCAGTGGCAAATGGAGAGAAAAATATATATTTCCATCACTGCAATATATGATTTGATTTGCAGTCGACCCCGGTTATGTCGACGGCCTCGGGGTTTGCTTGAAAAGCGTCGAGATAACAGATGATCGAGATGACCGAAAACCAATATGGCGGCAATATATTAACCTGTGCTTGAAATTACTTTATGTACACAAGTTGCTTAAATAAATGAGAATGTACATGCACGTGTTTTTGGGAGTTGTTTTTTTTTTTTTTTACACAACAGCGTTACCACGATTTGTTTGATGAAGCGATCGGCAATGCTATAAAAATGTACACACAGGTTTGCTAACAACACAAGGCATGTGCGGGGTGCGACTTTTCCGGATTATCCCGGAATTCCGGATACGGGAGGCTAAATATTTTTTTTTCAGCTTCGGATTCCCGAGTTGTTATTTTCTCTCGCTCCGGATTCGCCAGTTCATTTTATTCAAATGCGGATTCTGGGTTTAAAAAAACAACAAAATCAATGTGTAAGAACGCGTGAAAGCGTATTAGCGACAAGCGGGTTGGCTATAAAACAGAAAACGTACTACGAAGCCTCTCTTTCGTTTGGAAGCCTCTCACTTCCCGCTTCTTGCTGTGTCAAGTTCATTGGGTGGACAACAATATTGTCATTTCATTTCATTTATTACAGTTTGAAGTAGGCACGTTTCTGTTTGAAATGATTTTTAAAAGCCGACGATTGATGATGGGAATGGAGATGACCGAGGTAAAGTGGCAAATTTGGATACCTTTTGTGCTCGAGATATCACAGTTCGGCGAAATAAAAGAATCGACATAACCGAAGAGAAAATGCTAAGACCAAGAGAGAATTTGACGGTTCCACTTCTAAAAAACGTCGACTTAACAGGGTTGTCGAGTTATTCGAGGTTGAGATAAGACGGTTCGACTGTATTTGAATTATATTACATTTCAAGTCCACCTGCTCTTACATACTGCAATAAATATCGTTAAAAATTGGAAGTCGAAGAAAGACAATGGCCGACGTTAGAGATAATCCAAAAAGATGAGGCTAAGTACCCACCCCACCCCCTCCCAAACCACCAGGCCAAAATAAGTCGACCCCCAAAACCTACCTTTCTGCCAACTGATTTTATTAAAAAATAATAATTATGACGTATGGAGCACGCGTACGCGTCGAATTCTTTACAAAATGGAAGCCAGGACAAAGTAAATGACATGTCTTTATTGATTGATCCCCATGCCGGAATCATCGTCCCGCAAAGCCGTCTGAAGTTAGCAGCAGACAACGTGAGTAGAATGGTTTCCTTCGCATGAAGCCACTTTAATCTCAACATGCCAAAAGACCAGAAATGCGTTGGTTTAAATTGTCACGACAGCTGAGCCATAGGTCACGACAGCCTAGTCAGGGTCACGACCGCCGAGCTAGGGGGTCACGACAGCCTAGCCAGGGTCACGACAGCTCAGCCACCGTCACGACAGCTTAGCCAACGTCACGACAAGCTTAGCCGTGGGTCACGACAGCTTAGCCATGGGTCACGGCAGCCTAGCCAGGGTCACGACAGCCTATCCAACGTCACGACAGCTGAGCCATGGGTCACGGCAGCCTAGCCAGGGTCACGACAGCCTTGCCAGGGTCATGACAGCCTTGCCAGGGCCACGACAGCTGATCTAGGGGTCACGACAGCTTAGCCAGGGTCACGACAGCCGAGCCGTGAGTCACGACAGCTTAGCCATGGGCCACGGCAGCTTAGCCATGGTTGACGACATCTTAGCCATGGGTCACGACAGCTTACCCATGGATCACGACAGCTTAGCCATGGGTCACGACAGCTTAGCCATGGATCACGACAGCCTAGCCATGGGTCACGATGGCTTAGCCATGGGTCGCGGCACGTGTTTTCAACGTTCCATTCGGCATGTATCGGCGGCACGGACACAACAAACACCAAGTGTCAAAAGTCCAGTGAAGAAAAAAAACGATGTTTTTTAACATTGTCTGATGAACTAAATATCTCTGTTTAAATGCTTCCTGTCACCAACTACGAAGCTCCACTGTTGGGGTCCCTATGCTAGCGTTACATTTTTCGACTGGTATAATATAAGAATCATTTGAAGACTGGTGGTCTTTCAGATGTGTTCACTGCATTTACTGGACACCTTTAAAGACACATTAAGGAAAGGTCAGCAGACCATGAAATCTATCCAATAAATCTACGATAATCCCAGATGAAGTTCTCATTCCTTTCATTATTCAGTCTAGTCTCCTCTATACGTGATTATTTATACATAATCATGGATTAGTTTTTCCTTGATCCCGATTATGTATAGATTAAAACGTTTTAAGTCTAACTAAGTTTTTATTTGGTTAGAAGGAGTTCACTGCTTCATTGGGCGGCTATGATTGATGAGTACGTGAGATAGAGCCATCACGAACTGAATACGTGTTATGGGGCAATCACGTACTGAGTACTTGTTACGGGACAATCACGTACTGAGTACTTGTTATGGGGGCAATCACGTACTGAGTACTTGTTACGGGGGCAATCACGTACTGAGTATTTGTTACGGGGCAATCACGTACTGAGTACTTGTTACGGGGGCAATCACGTACTGAGTACTTTTTATGGGGGAAATCACTTACTGAGTACTTGTTACGGGGGCAATCACGTACGGAGTACTTGTTACGGGGCAATCACGTACTGAGTACTTGTTACGGAGCCATCACGTGCTGAGTATTTGTTACGGGGGCCATCTTGTACTGATTACTTATTATGGAGCCATCACGTAGCGAGTTCTTATTATAGCGCAATCACTTGCTTCGTTGATCACCAGCGTCGAAATTATACAAATATTTATTTGTCTTAATTTGTTTTCAGTAAAGATTAGATAAATTTGTTTTTGTTAAAAATATTTTTTTTTTCATCTTGAAGGTTGTAAATAACAACCATTTTCTTTTAAGTTCACATCAGATTTGAATAGCCGAATACAATTTCAGCTGCACCTTGAATAATTCAACTCCATGTTTCCGTCTCTGTAAGATGTAAATGAACGATCTGGTCGTAAGAGGCGACACGTACCTTGTGAACCCAAACATCATTACTTCATAAATTCCCCACAGTGCTACAAGACGGGCCATTAAATAGCTTCAACACATCAAAGCACGTTGCTGTGTGTGGTGGGGGGTGGGGACGACGTGGGTTGGCGCGGGGGGGGGGATGAAGTCCGCTAGCGTTGAAATCATGTACTGAATTTATGATTTTCAAGACTGCATTAAAATCGTAATTGTAAATATTGATTATTAGCTTTTCTGAAAAATCGTAAGGGAAAAAAATGTGTAAAGTCCTAGCGTAACAATCAACTGTCTACGAAAAGTTAAAGAATATATTTTTTACTTTAAAGAAAGACCAATGTTATAAATATGCAACGATCTTCTGTACTTTTACCTACAGGCCGTAAAACACTCTGGATAATTGTAATTCACCCTATATAAAATGTAATATCCAGCAATGGGGTGGATTGGGTGGAAGGGGGGGAGGGGGGGACAGGTGCGGAAAATTTGACAAATCATTCATACATGTAACGTCTCTTATCGAAATCCCACTGAGTGCTCCCCCCCCCCCTCCCCTCACAAGGCTCACAACAGCAATTCTTGTTACGCCCTTGACCTACATTAATACTCTAATGACCCACTCCGCCTTCCTACCCACAACTTTGCTTTTACACAACTGCTTTATTTCACAAACAATTTTAGAAACAAAAATGAAAGAAAATATTACAATGCAAAGGCCTTTGCGATATTTCTGTTGTTTTTTTTTAAAAGTATCTCATTTAGTGCCATTGGCGGGAATTTTATTTCGTGAATTCAGTGTCATCTGGTAGCGTTAAAAGTGTTTTTTAAAAAAAAAATTTTTGGGAGGGGGGGGGGGGGGTTCGGGCTGAAATTTAAGAGAAAGTGTTGTCATCGGCAAGGAGTCTATGTGCAAAGTTTCAGCTCAATCTATTGACGGGAAGTGAGTCAAGTCAGCCGTGCAATAGTTAAAGATACTCAATGAACGGCATAATCCCCAATAATTTGGACCAGACACGAATCATCATGCCTTGCGATGAGATTGACTACATTGTCTTTTCTTTTTTTTTTGTTAACTTTATATTTAGATGAACCGTCAACCTTCCCCATTCTCCCAAACACAATAAACACAGACCCTTACTATTGAAAATGAATGTAATATGTCATCATCATCAAGTACGAATTCAATAGAAAGTGGTGTCGTGCTAATTAAATTAAACATTACAAAACCCTGGAAAATTGTTGACATAATTCGAAAGAAGCGTAAACTGTTACACGGATGTTCCACCTAATGCAGAAACCGACCGAATTTCGGCTTCGGTTTCGGCGCCGAAAGTGGCCATTTTATCACTTTCGGCCGAGTTTCGGTTTCGGACGAAAATGAAAAGTTAACTTTCGGCTTAATTTCGGTTTCGGCCGAAAGACAAAAGTTAACTTTCGTATTTTTCGGTTTCAGCCGAAATTGACTTAGACTTTCGGCCATTGGGCCGAAAGTGACTGAGGTTTTCGGTCATCTAATACTCAGCGAAGGCGATATTTAACAACAAACTAAGCGACATTTAAGAACAAACTAAACGATCTTTAAGAACAAATTAAGAGGTCTTTACGAACAAACTAAACGATCTTTAACAACAAATAAAGCGATCTTTAAAAACAAATAAAGCGATCTTTAAGAACAAATTAAGCGATTTTTGAGAACAAACCAAAAGATATTTTACAAGAAACTGCGTGACATTTAAGAACAAACTTAACGATCTTTGAAACAAACTAAGCAATTTTTAAGAACAATCTAAGTGATCTTTAATAACAAATTAAACGATCTTTAAGAACAAATTAAGCGATCTTTAAGATTAAATCGGCGATCTTTTAGAACAAACTAAGCGATCTTTATGAATAAACTCATCGATCTTTAAGAACAAACTAACCGATCATTAACAATAAACTAAACGATCTTTAAGAGCCAACTAAACGATCTTTAAGAGCCAACTAAACGATCTTTAAGAGCCAACTAAACGATCTTTAAGAACAAATGGTTTGCTGGCCGCGAGTTTGAGACCCCTATTTAAGATGCTGTTTATTAATATTCACAATTATCTCATTTTTTTATGAAAAGAATGTAAATATTTATACTTTCCCCCCATCATTTTCGATGTATGCAGAATGTATGCTGAAAACGAATTTCAAAATACCTAAAAATTTCATTTTTGGTTCCGGCTTCGGTTTCGGCCGAAAGTCATTTTGAACTTTCGGCCTTTTTTCGGTTTCGGCCGAAAGCCATGTTAAAACTTTCGGCTTATTTTCGGCTTCGGCCGAAATCAGAAAATCCCTTTCGGTCGGTCTCTAAACCTAAAGATACAGCGGTGAAAAGGTGAAAGGTCAAGGGTCATTTAAGTAAAACCGCGTCATCGAGTGCAATATCAAAATATGCTAAGGCACCATGACAACACCCAACTCCGCTTTTGTTCCTGCCTATTGCCCCCCGGGGCCATCCTGGTACTTACCCAAAATCCGTTCAGTCCTGAACGAAAAAAAAACAGTGCGACCAATTTAAAAATAAAATAGGGAGAGAGAGAAATGCTTAACCCACGACCACCACATGTGAACAGGAAAAGTGAGTGCAGTGAATAGAAAAAAAAGATTACTTTAGACATCGGAAACAAAGTATCCCCTTGAGAAGGACTGTCTCTTCGATGCCACCGGATTGCATAATATGACTGAAGCGTCTGTCGTATTAATGTATAAAGAATGCAACAAAAAAAAACACACAAAAACCACCTTGAATAACAGCCCTGGATGTGTCTCCAAGTGTTATTGTGCTATGTGTGTACATTCGTCTGAATGTCCTTTAAAATTATTTCGTGTTTCCCGTGAACGTTCGTCTCAATTTCCTTCAATATTTTCCCTTGTCCTAGTTTTGAGTGTTCGTCTCAATGTCGCCTGCTGTTGTTTCTTGGCAAGTGTGAGTGTTCGTCTCAATGTCACCTGCTGTTGTTTCTTTCCATGTGTGAGTGTTCGTCTCAATGTCACCTGCTGTTGTGTCTTGGCAAGTGTGAGTGTTCGTCTCAATGCCACCTGCTGTTGCTTCTTGGCAAGTGTGAGTGTTCGTCTCAATGTCACCTGCTGTTGTTTCTTTCCATGTGTGAGTGTTCGTCTCAATGTCACCTGCTGTCGTGTCTTGGCAAGTGTGAGTGTTCGTCTCAATGCCACCTGCTGTTGCTTCTTGGCAAGTGTGAGTGTTCGTCTCAATGTCAACTGCTGTTGTTTCTTGGCAAGTGTGAGTGTTCGTCTCAATGCCACCTGATGTTGTTTCTTGGCAAGTGTGAGTGTTCGTCTCAATATCGCCTGCTGTTGTTTCTTTCCATGTGTGAGTGTTCGTCTCAATGTCGCCTGCTGTTGTTTCGTTCCATGTGTCAGTGTTCGTCTCTGCGTCACCGAGTCTGTTGTACCCACAAACAGCTATTCCCACGTTAAGATCCCATTTCCTTCAAATGTCGCTCCAACTGTTGTCCTACGGAGTCGCTCCAACTGTTGTCTTCGGAGTCGCTCAAACTGTTGTCCTACGGAGTCGCTCCAACTGTTGTTCTACGAAGTCGCTCCAACTGTTGTCCTACGGAGTCGCTCCAACTGTTGTCCTACGGAGTCGCTCCAACTGTTGTCCTACGGAGTCGCTCCAACTGTTGTCCTACGGAGTCGCTCCAACTGTTGTCCTACGGAGTCGCTCCAACTGTTGACCTACGGAGTCGCTCCTCATCGATTATATCCGGTCCGAGCAATGATAGGTTCCGTCCCTTGAAGTGTCTCGCAGGTCCCGGGCATCACGCGAGTGCAGTATACAACTGACCGCAGGACGGTGGCTGTAATCTCACGCAAGAAGAGCTGTCTAATGAGTTGCTCATTTTTTGGCTTGTTGTTCTCTCGAGCACGCCGTGAAAAGTGCACATAAGAAATTAGCTCATTTTTCAGAAATTCGACATTATCCTGTAGGAACATGAACTCCTGACAAGCAAAGAGCTCAATAGTGTTCGTTGGGTCACGTCCATTATGTCCCTTGATCAAATGAGCATACTTTTAAACGTAGTTTTACTACAAGAGAGCAAAGAGAGCTGTCGTGTCTGGAGAGAACAGTAGTGTCTTGAGAAATATGTAGTGTCTGGAGAGAGATGTAGTGTCTGGAGAGAGCTGTAGTGTCTCGATAGAGCTGTATTGTATGGAGAGAGCTGTAGTGTCTCGAGAGAGCTGAAGTGTCTGGAAAGGGTTGTAGTGTCTTGAGAGGGCTGAAGTGTGTGGAGAGAGCTGCAATTGGGGTGTTAGAAAACGTCTGACTTGGCTACAATGGGGTTGTTGGGAGAAGAAAATGGAACAATGGTGGCGTGGTTGGGGAAGTGGGGAGGGTTTAAAACCAAAATCGATGAAGAGGCGTCTTAAAAAACTGATCAGATGGGTTTTTTTCTTCATATCTTTCAATTTTCTTGTGTAGCTCTTCTCTTTTGTTATTTAGCTTAGGGTAAAATGTTAAGATACAAGTCTTGATCGAAGTAACAATGACTTTGTCATAAATGACCTAATCTATCCAATTCATAATGAAGAATAGCAATCTACAACGTGAACTAATGTCATGCTATTATTCTTTCAGTCTTCCATGCATGATTTCCAACGATGCCTAGAATATCCTCTACACGCCACCGCATTCCGTGACGCGGACTCCAAAAGGATTCCAATCTTCTTCAAATTTCTCTTCACCAAATCCGGTCTAATTCGCCCTTGTAGTTCGGGATATCCCTCGTGAATACTCTTTGTATTTTCTGCAATATATATTTTTTAAACTTTCTCCTTGCTGGTGGCTCATCTCCAGGCTTCACGAGTTATGAATATCAAATCTAATCAAAGATCTCAGACGTTCTTTGTCTGTTTTGATTACAGATCCACCGATTAGATAAAATAAGCAACAACCCACAACTTCTATCAAATTAACACAATTCCGGGCAGTTAGACGGGCATTTAACGTAAGCTTACAATGACACTACAAGCAGAGAGAACGTGCAGGAGCCACGGCTTCCCGTTCGGCACATCCCGCCATGAAATCAATTGGACAAACACGGGCCTGGCTCGAATGGCACGGCAGGCTGAAGAGTTCTACTCGGGAACGACTTCGAGGCTCTACGGTAGTTGCCCGTACTTCCAATTCTGCTATCACATTACTCACGGCCGTGAACGATGTGGGCAATAGTTAACGGAACACTGAAGATCGCAATATCTCTTATCTGTGCCACGATCGCGGCACGAAGTTTCCGCATGCTTTTAAACAATATCAGTCGTGGGCTCTACGGCCAGCCTCCCACGGCTATCATTGACTGTCTCGTGAAACTGTAAATGCAATGTTAGAAGGACGGTACTCAATAAATGATTATGTGGCTGGGTATTTAGCATCGTGATAATAACCACACACATAACAACTCACATAAACTCTCACAAATCCTCTAACGGAACACTCATATCAACCTCTGACATAACCTCTCACATCACCACTTTAATAACCTCTCACATCACCACTTAAATAACCTCTCACATAGACTCTCGCATTACCACTCAAAGAAGCTCTCACAGAACCTCTCATATAACATTACACACAACCACGCACCCAACCTCTCTCGCATAACCTTTCAAGTAAACTCTCACATAACCTCGCACATAATCTCTCACATGACCCCGAACATAACCACTCACATCCAGGGGTCTTCCAAAAGATTCCCTTGAAATTAAAAAGAGTTTTCGTTAAAAAAAAATTTTTTTTAATATTTTGTAGCCGACTTCAACTGGTAACCCATTAGTACCACAAGTCAATGTGCTTGAGCATGTCACTGTAGAAATTATTGACTCGCTGAGTGAACGTGTCTCCTATAAACTCAAGAAAGTTGTCAGTTTGTATTGGCCAAACCTCGGGATGCTGCCAAGCTGGCCAAGTGTTAAGGACATCGAGGGGGACTCATTAGCCGGAATTTGACTTGGCTAATATTTATTTATCCTGGCCGTCATTCAAGGGGTTAATTTGCCCGTCTGGCTTGCCAAATAGAATGATTAACAAGGAAGGGTGGATTTCCTAAAGTCCTCCCAGCACAGAGGGTGGGATCAAAAGTCCTGCCAGGCTACAACCGTGTGTCTCGTCACATTTAAACAGTAATTAACTTTCTTTGTTATTTGAAAAAGGACAAAAGCTATGACAAAACTATGACAAAAATTATGAAAAAGGCTATGACAAAACTATGACAAAAGTTATGACAAAACTATGACAAAAGTTATGACAAAACTGTGACAAAAATTATGAAAAAGGCTATGACAAAACTATGACAAAAGTTATGACAAAACTATGACAAAAGTTATGACAAAACTATGACAAAAATTATGAAAAAGGCTATGACAAAACTATGACAAAAGCTATGACACAGCTATGACAAAAATTATGAAAAAATCTATGACAAAACTATGACAAAAGTTATGACAAAACTATGACAGAATCTATGACAACGTTGACCATGTCTAATGTGACATGAGGGTGTATATGACGAAGTGACACAAACAGATTGACCAGATGGAGACGAAAGGAAATTATCTGGTCCGTCTGTCTATAATTTATGGCACAAAAGGACAAAAGCTATGACAAAACTATGACAAAAATTATGAAAAATCCTATGACAAAACTATGACAAAAGTTATGACGAAACTATGACAAAAGTTATGACAAAACTATGACAAAAATTATGAAAAAGGCTATGACAAAACTATGACAAAAATTATGAAAAAAACTATGACAAAGCTATGACAAAAATTATGAAAAATTCTATGACAAAACTATGACAAAAGTTATGACAAAACTATGACAGAATCTATGACAACGTCGACCATGTCTAATGTGACATGAGGGTGTATATGACGAAGTGACACAAACAGATTAACCAGATGGAGACAAAAGGAAATTATCTGGTCCATCTGTCTATAATTTATGGCACAAAGGTGGTGCTTGAAGCTGACTGTATTGACTTAGTCCAATCACTTCTCTCGATGAGAAGCAGAGGTGTTTGCCCAGGATGGCTAACAGGCCGACTCGAAGAAAAAGTTATTCAGTTACAAAAATTAGAAACACTCTCACTAAAGTTATGAAACAAGTATTATGAAAGAAACAGCACAGTACATCGTGTTCATAGAGATCGCAGTACATAGTGCACATAGAGAACACAGCATATATTGTGCATAGTACCAGTGGCGTAGCGAGGGGGGTGCGGGGAAGCGGACCGCACCGGGTGACACCATTTTAGGGGTGACACCCGATTGAAAAATTGCATATTTACAGAGCTCGGTCTAGCCTAGAATCATTAAAGGATAACAGATCACGCATACATTTTTCACAAATGTAACCAATCCAAATGCGTGGTTTATTAAAAGTTCAAGGTTCATGCGTCAGAAAAAGATGACCCTATGTTTAGGTCAGAAACACAGTCATTATTCCACTACGATTGAAATGTTCTGTAACTTGCGTAAGCGACAGGATGCTATATTTATCTGAATTCGGAGAAATTGGGCTTTACATTAATACCAAATACGATCATGTCGGTAAAAATAAAACGGATTGAAAATTAATTTTTTTACCCATTTATAGGGTTTAAAAATATATTATTTTTACACAATTTTCAATCTTTTAATGATTAATTCTTATTTATTTCAATTTAAATTAAACAAAGTTTTTTGAAGACATATATAATATTATAAATCGAAACCCAGAAATACTAAAAAATTAATATTTTCCCCGATTTGTCACAAGTATGGCCCCTTAACATATGCTGGATGTCAGTTGTTTCTTGCAAATCAAAATCTGGCCTTTCGTGGCAACAACGAAGATGAATCTTCACTGAAACTTTCTAGAAATAGTTGAGATACTATCTTAATATGACCCAGTGATAAAAGAGCACCGAATGAGACTAAAGAGGAGTACATCTACCGAAAAAAAAACATTCTTATCTTGCCTTTCACCAGAAACCCAAATGAATTTATAAATGTCCTTACAAATCATGTGAAGGAGATTCTATCATGGATATAAAAGCTGTGAGGTATTTTGAAATTATGTTCAAAAGTACACCTGATATATCACACAGTGACCAGATGTCTAAAGTGATCAGTCATGGGAAAATCCACAATGGGAAAGTTGAAGTGAGGGAAGTGTTTATTACATTTTTCCCGTTAAGAGGAAAAAAGCTGATGACCTCAGTTCTAACATTCTTACAAGCGATTTTTAATCAATGTGTGTACCATTCGCTCTTTTGCCGAAAATGCTTCATGTTTTACATTTTTCGGTACTCTTTAAAGAATATTTTCCTTCTTTGCTGCATCCACTAAACGATGTAATTTTCTAATTTAACACACTGGAATGTCGTTGAAAAGACTGTCAACAACGCGTTGGAATGCTCATCATTTCACTGTTAAAACAGTGAACGATGAGTTTGATGAATGTGTGGCGGTGATTCAAAACTTGGATACAAGAGGTACAGCACAAGGTCTTTTGCATGCTCTCTGTGATTTCACGTTTATCTGCTATCATTACCCTTGGGCTGATCTACTTGAGGAAGTTAATCTTACACAGCAGTATCTGCAGACTAAAGGCTTTACTCTTGACAAAGTGGTGACAAACCTAGAGGCCTTCAGATTCTTTCTGCACGACAAGCTCTGTCACTTGGGGGAACATGCTATCGAAAAGGCACTTTTAAAATCAGACTAAATATTGAATATCGGTAGAGAGAAGATTAAGGTTTAAAAAGGGAATGGCAGGAAAAATTTTTATAGATGCTGGACTCTTTCTGCGAGAAGAAAACTGTAGGGAGAAGCTTTCATTCTGAACTCCAGATCAGATCATCAGCGATCAAGGAAGTAGCAGATATGCTTGGGGCTGTTCAACCCAAGAGTCTAGTATCAGCAAGTGAAGAAGAGTTATTGGTGTCCGTTCCAAAAATAACTTATTTCTATGATGATTTATCAGAGAAATGAACTTTTAAAAGAAATACCAAGGCTTAGAAAACATCTGAAGGCAGCTTAAATTGAATTTCACAAAATCATGGACTGGTCAGTATTTGATGGTTTGAAATTCATATCTGAATGGGACTTTCTTGAATTTCTTCCAATGCTCTCGCTAGGCCTCGTGAGCGGAGCTTTTAAAAACTAAGGCTCATCAATAAATATTTATGATCCACCCTGGGACAGTCTAGGCTTTCTGATGTGGCTCTGCTATTAATTGAAAGTGATACAGTGAAGGACATTGATTTTGATCAAGTGATTGGCAAGTTTGCAGCTTTGAAGACAAAGAAAAGCAACATTTTAAATGAAGTCAATTTAATGGTAAAAAAAAACAAAACACTATAACTTAAGGTTGTTACAGTTTTTAAATACATTGACCTCATGACCTTCACTTGATGTGTTTTTGTTCTTGTCATTATTAAAATGTGGACTTATTTTGACAAGAAGAAATCCATCATGGAAGATTTATTTATTTTGTGTGGGGGGGGGGGGGGGTTGGGGGGTGACACCACGAGTTTACCGCACCAGGTGACACCAACCCTAGCTACGCCACTGCATAGTACATCTTGTACATGGAGATCACAGTAAATTATGTACATAGAGAACAGAGTACATCTGGTACATAAGGGTTACATTACATCTTGTACATAGAGATCACCGTACATTTTGTGCATAGCGATCGCTATGAAAATTTACTCTCCGAAGAAATAATCGTTCTGGATTCTATGAAAGGAAAACGCTGCGTTTGAAGTGTTCACAGCCGACTCTCCCGGGGTTCGGGCTGGTAGATTTACGTCCTAATATATTCCCCCGCCATCCTGGGGAAGCATCGGACGCCGTATAAGAGGGTTTCTACAGTGGGTTTCCACTACGAAACTAGTTTGCGAAGTAGCTGGGACAAAATGGCTGCCTAGGATACGCTTTCTAAGGGTTGCGTAGTTCTTTACTAGATTTTCTTTACTAGAACGTTCGGATTTCATTGCTATATGAAGCATGCCAGACTTCTTAGCAGATAAGATAGCGATAAGCAAACGAGACCTTATATTATTGTGTGTATAAGTTAATAGTTGTATTTGAAGTTTTTTGCTTCTGTGCTCGAATTTGTATTTGTGAAGAAATGTATTTATGTACTAAAATGTTAGCATTACTAGCTTTGGTATCGTTCTCTTTACATACTGCCAGATCAGTCTTTTGTGCGTAGCCAACTATTAAAACAGATTTATTCATAAAACGATAACGGTCCATAACATTTAAAATAACAAATTCCATAACAAGTAACAACACCAGGGGCGTCATTTCAGGTTTTTTTTTTGAGAGGGGGGGGGGCAAAAGCATAACTTGGTCGTTTGTTGAGTTAATTATTATTGAAGGTGCCACAGTAAATAGAAATTTAAATAAAACCTACAAGTTCTAGGGAGGGGGGGATTTCCCACCCTACCCTAATGACGTTCCTAAACAACACCCTCTCTTCTTGAAATAATAAGAAGAGAGCTCCGTGCCTCACTCTTTCTTAAAACAATTGGGCCACATACAAAATTGGACTCTTTGACGAAGCACACGCTCGGTTAATTACACATCAAATAATTAGATTAAACCGGCCAATCAGTGAAGCCGTTCTGCAGCCAATGGGGTCTGCTGATCAGTGAGCTGCAGCTCCACGATAACCCATGAAATATTTCTTCACGTCACAGTTTTTCACTCCAATTAATTTATTATTATTTTTTTTTTAATTGTATGTGTAGGTAGTCCCCCTTACAACAGCTAACGTAAATTTGTTATGCAATACCTCACGCGCAATCCCATTTTGAGGCGCAGAGTTGTGTTATATAAGTTATATAAATTATTGTAGACTACGCTATTATCATGGGCGCCCGCAGGTAGGGGCAAGGGTGGGGGGCACTTGCCCCCCCCCCCCAACTGGATTGATTGGATAAAAAATTTTTAGACAAAAATAGACAAAACATTTATTAACGTAAAGAGAAAATAAAGAGAAAGTAACTAAGCTGATGTCCTGTNCCCTGGAAAGTTAATTGATTTTTGTGCCCCCCCCCCAGAAAGTTTTCTGCGGGCGCCCATGTCTATTATGGCTACCCTTACGGTCATTAATTTAAAATAATAATAACGATGTAAGTAGCCCTGTATTCTTTGAAGGCTGGTACTACTATAATTATAATCAAGAAAGTCACTCAGTCCTCAACAAAATGGAAGGTTCCAAAACATAGACCTATCATTTCCTAAGATTGAATAGAAAAAAAAATTGCTAAAAATGAAGGAAATAAATTCGCTCCTTAAATGTTTAAGCGCAAGGAAGATTGTTTGATTTTTTCTGAATTTTTAACTCTCTTTCCTGATACAGCGCACGTATCATACTTATCATGTAGGTACACATTTTTTGAATATATCCTAGGTATCATACCATAATATGTAGATATGTAATTTTGATGGATACAGCCTAGGGCATCATACTAAAAGATGAATTTGTCTTTCTTGACATCGACATTACAACGCGTTGGTTTGTAATCAGTGGATGAAAGCAGGAGTGAGTTGGTAACGCGGGTGTCGCGACTTTGATTTTGCCGCACATCCTGAACGAAAACTGCACTGTTAACATACTACACGTAAAGTCTAAAAGTGGACCGATTATGAATCTAAATAAAAAATAAGTGCCTCCTGAGGCGCACCGCCCCACCTCTAACCCCCATTCCTACGCCCCCTGACATTTAATAACATTACATTTTCTAAGAAAACTCGAAGTTTAAAGTTTGAGGGATTAGTTAAACGTCCATCCTTCCCTCCCTCCCCCCCCCTCCTCTTTCCTCTTATGACCCCCCTACTCTCTACAGTACCTGACATGCAGTAAGGGCCAATCGTTTTTTTTTTGGTGGTTTATTTTTTTTTTTATATTGCGTTACAAGGCTTTTGAAGATTGATTTGTTTAATTATTTAATTTTATTGAAAAAAAATTCAAAATGAAAACCCAGACAGCTTTTAATACAGTTCTATAACACTACAACAAAAGGCAAAGCGTGGAAACAAATTGATACAAATATTTCAACATTGACATTCTTCTGCTGTTGTTGTTCTTGCTCTCGCCCCTGGGAATATACTGTTGACGCATCCAGCGTCCAATTTAAACTGAATGTGTATTTATTTCAGTCTGAAACAGGGTGTAGCGGGAGAGAAACGTGGGGAGGAAGTGACGTGAATTCAGTGCGAATAGATACGTGAGATTGGTAAACAACATGCCGCAGTTGTTGCTGTGTTCACCATCTGACGGTTCTCAAAGTGGTGTGTGTGTGTGTGAGAGAGTTTGTGTGCGAGTGTGACTGCGTCTGAGCGTGTGTTACGAGATCGATATCTCGAACCTTAGCCATGATTTCACTTGGTCCAGAAATGGATTAGAATTGTAGAGCGATTAGAAGTAATTTGAAGTCTACAATAACATTAATTTGATATCTTTATATACCTCTCATTATTTCTTTCAGATGTAGAAGCATGTATGAGCGTACAGGGCGACGTAACAGGCAGAGATCTGGGCAACCAATTTCAAGTTTTAGGTAAAAGTTAAAAATATGATTTTTTAAAAAAAATCCTTTAAGTGAAATTCGCTTTTGTTCGTGTGTTTCCGACTGGGTCTGTGGCAAAATCTACTGACGGCTAATTGACCCACTTTCCATCGATCTAGCGCGCTGAAACTTGGCACATAGACTCGTTGTTTCCGTTTTGTCCAGGGGAAGATGAAGAAAAAGTGACGCCACTGATTACACAAAAATAAAAATCCCGATTACTTCGCTAAATGAGATTCTTAAAAATATCGCCACTGGGTTTGGTGGGTCATATTTTCTTATGTTTTTCTGAAATTGTTGGTGAAATAAATCTGCTGTGTGGAAACCGGTCTAGCATTCGAATATTAATATAAAATACAATAGTAAAAAAAAATGCATACAAAGGATTTATACTAAAAGTTTAGTTTTGTGGGTTGTGTAATTAAAGCATTAATTCCTTGAAAATAATACTCCAAGATGCACCAGTGGCATGAGGGTATCCGCTATGACATTAAAAGGCGCTACTATTACACGATGAGGTCTCTTTTAAGCAGTGGAGCCGTTTTCATATCGTGGTACCCTCAATATTGTCACGGTGTCCGTATCAGACCAAGGTGCCACTATCAAATGAGTGCGCCCCATCACATCAATGTTTCCGTATAACATCAATGCACCTGTATATCATAAATGCGCCTGAACCACATCAATGTGCCGGTATCACATCAATGTGCCCGTATCACATCAATGTGCCGGTATCACATCAATGTGCCGGTATCACATCAATGTGCCCGTATCACATCAATGTGCTGGTATCACATCAATGTGCCCGTATCACATCAATGTGCCGGTATCACATCAATGTGCCCGTATCACATCAATGTGCCCGTATCACATCAATGTGCCGGTATCACATCAATGTGCCCGTATCACATCAATGTGCCCGTATCACATCAATGTGCCAGATAGTGTAGTTACACGGGGTATCACATCAATGTGCCCGTATCACATCAATGTGCCCGTATCACATCAATGTACCCGTATCACATCAATGTGCCCGTATCACATCAATGTGCCCGTATCACATCAATGTGCCCGTATCACATCAATGTGCCCGTATCACATCAATGTGCCGGTATCACATCAATGTGCCGGTATCACATCAATGTGCCGGTATCACATCAATGTGCCCGTATCACATCAATGTGCCGGTATCATATCAATGTTCCGGTATCACATCAATGTGCCGGTATCATATCAATGTGCCGGTATCACATCAATGTGCCGGTATCACATCAATGTGCCGGTATCACATCAATGTGCCATTATCAAAACAATGAGAATAAATTTATGTCTCACCCCTAAGCCATTAAAACAATATTTTAATTGCTTTGAAAGACGATGACTAAACTTACCCCAACCCCTCTCCCCAGCTAGTCTTGTAACCAGGAACCCACGCGACCCCATTATTTCATCTGTTTCCGCCGCTGTCGACGCTCATTGCTTCTTTTTGCCCAAGCACTTTAAGCCTCCGTGCTGAAAGGCAGTCTCTCCACAAAGCTTCTCCCACGGCCGTCAAATCCTTTGCTTTTAGCTCATTTATATTGTAGGCTTTGTCTCACATTTCAGGGCATCACCTGATAAAACACGACTTGAAAAAACTTGACCTACGGCAGGCGATGTTAAAGATGGCCAGAGATTGGCCATGCGAAGTTGATGCCGGCGCCAGATTGGAGACGACAAGAAAGGCTTAGCGGGAAGAAAGCATGGGAAGAGAGAATGGGTTACTTTTGCTAAGAGAAACAATACGAAAGAGCAGTAGCTACGTACGAAAAATAAACTAAATCTCATAATCAAAGAAAAATACTGAGCAAAAAATAGCAATGTTTTGATAGACTACTCTTTAAGTCTAAAGTAGATGCACTTCAGCAAATAATAATTTTCCCGAAGGTGGATTCGCGGTTCTTGCCTTAAGCATAAACTTGATCGCCTGAAACGAGTAAGAAATTGTATTGTGAAACCAAAGATGAACTTTGCATCAATGGACAGGGGAGATGAGAGATGAAGAGCTCATTACGGAGATTTAACTAGAAGCTGATGTCAAAGAAACCAAATGGTCTGATGAAGAGGATGTAGAGAATACTTAATTTGAAGAGGTGCCACATATTTAAATAGGCGCACAGTATTTTCCCATTGAAATCGAGAAGAAGCAGACAGAAATTTGAAAGCAGCTGGAGATGTGAGATGACCCAAAATTAACATTTGAAGTAGAAGGTCGTTATCAGTATAAATTTAAATGAATAACAACTTGAATTGTCTCGTTCAACGGGAATATTGATTGGAGTATTTGATTTCTTTATGGGAACGATGATTGTAGTACTTGATATCTGTCTCTCCTTTTAAAAAAAATTTTGCAACACATTTGTACAGGAAGGTCTAACGCTCACTGCTCCAACCATTTGGGGAAGGGGTGAAGAGGGGTTTCTTGAAGGGGGTGTTGATCAAGTTATTGAAGGGGGTGTTGATCAAGGAGGATGGACGTACAACTGACACATGCCAGGGGCAAAAGGGCAGTGGCAGTTCGGGGAAATGCCCTCATAGTCGATAGCGCAAATGGAGCAAGTCAATTGATAAACAGGATGTCTAAAAACGAAAGCGAATGGGCCGACGTTGAACACATCTAAAGCAAATAAGAAGAACAACTGTCAAGTATAAATTATTGAAGGAATTCGTATGGAAACCTTGAATGTCTACAAGTCTTTTCGTTCATTTCAGATCTTAAATGTGTCCGTAAAGCAGACACATCTGGGTCATTCAAATAGCTTAAGCCCCTTGCACGTCTTGATCTTAAGACCAAATGTGTTTCTTTTGGAGAAAAAAAAAAAAAACCTGAAAAAACAAAACAAAGAAACGATCTTTGCTTTTAAAAGATAAAAGTACACTGCTATTAGATGTTCTCGTACCCAACCAATGCCTGTCACTCAACATTGGATTTTCGACATCACCGAAATCAGCAATTCGAAGGTCGAATCCCAAAAGGAGTATTCTATGACCTTAAAAGTCTCAGCAACAAGGCATGGATCTAAGCCAGCGTGCGATTGGTTGAGAGATGTGTTGAGACACGAAGATTCTTATTGCTGATTGGTCGTTAAAAATTTCTGTAGAACTTTAGACTAGGATACTTGGGGATTACAGTTCTGTGGACCATTGAGACTAGGATATGTGTTGATTACAGATCTGTAGGGATACTTTTTGATCACATTTATGTAGACCTTGAGAAAAGGATACTTGTTGATTACAGTTATGTAGACCACAAGACTAGGATACTTGTTGATTACAGTTGTGAAGACCTTGAGAATAGGATAATTGTTGATGACAGTTATATAGACCACAAGACTAGGCGTTCATTTCGCTCCTTTACGTTGACGTCCGATTTGCGATGAAGTGTTCAATTTCCTCCAAACCAAGGACTGACTGTCGAAAACTATCCCCAAAATTCTTATTATTTTCTAATTAAAAATCAATAGTACGCATCAATAAAAAAAAATATTTCAAACAACGCATGCAACTAAAAAACTTCATTCAACCTGGGCGTTGAGCAAAATCATTAAGAGAATATTTAAGATCTTAGGTTGGATAATATTTACCCGAGCACGTTAATTTGAAGCGCCTTAATTGAAATCAAATATCTAAGGTTTAAACCCTTTTTTTAATTTATTTTTTCTTCACATAAACACAATCAAATTATAAAACACTAGGGCTTAACCGGGGGCAGTTATTTTACACTAGCTCAGGTTATTTTACACTAGGTCCCGTTATTTTACACTAGATCCGGTTATTTTACCCCAGGTCCTGTTATTTTGAGAAAATACCCTGTGGGTCCAAGTGTGACTAAAAAGTTAACTTGTCATTTTCTATTAAAAATGCTGGCCTTTAAAACAATATGTCTACATACAGTCCTGCATACAGTCCTGCAGACAGTCCTACAGACAGTCCTACAGCCAGTCCTATATAATAGCCGCCTCCGAAAAAAATAATCGACCTTCTTAACTGAGTTCAACCGTCACGCATGGCCCTCGCAGTTTGACAGCTTTGTTTTTTTTTTTTTTTTTGCTGGTTTTTTTGGTTGTATTTTTTTTTCACAAGGAAATATTAATATATAGCACATTTTGGCTGGTTGAAGGGGGGGGGCAAGGGTGTGCGAAAAGGAGCAGCGATATCAGAAGCAAAATATATATAAGAGATGCAGCCAAGACAGAAGCAAAATATTTATTAGAGATATTGCGCTCTCTATAGAAAGTTTAAATACTTATTTCATAAAGTTATTCTACCTTCATTGTAAGCCTAAAATAAATCCATTCTTATGCTGTAAGCCGGGCAGTGTATTAAAGGAGACCACTCTGTCGCATTCCAATTGCTGTCTAGTTTCACATCAACTGCTTGCACACACACACAAGGAAAAGTTAGCGTTACGAAGATGACGTCAGCTGGCATTTGTTGACATGACGTCCCCCATCGCGTTGGTGTTTTGGCCACTGAATACCTACGCGCGGACCGACGAAGGACCACAATGACGCTAACATAGGGGATTTTACTCACGATGATAAAAAAAAATAATTATTTTCTTTCTTTTTTTTTTTTTTTTAAATTTCTTTTGACACACTTTTCAATTTCAATTATTTATGGGAAATATTTTAATTTTCTATATGTTACCAACATATTCTTTTCTCTAGCGACAATGGTTACTGACACAAATAATAATTTGGGGTGAATGTTTGAATGAAATGACCAAAACGCACCTTGTTGGTGACAGTGGGAGATTCTTGCTCCACCATTATTTTAATAACGTCGCATTTGTTTCTTAGGGGCTGGGCAAGATACTGGTACATGCAAATGTGGCCACACGTGGTTGGGGGGGGGGGGATCTTCCTCTCTTATCTTTTAATATCGCAGTCGTGGCGAGCGCCTCGTGCGTGTGTGTGTGTGTGTGCGTAATGAGGGGAGAGGGGTGGGAGTGGAAGACGTAGAGGGGTTAGAATGTCAGGGTTTGAAAAGAGTGGGGTGGGGGGTGAATCATAAAGTTACTCGTGGGAGGCTCCTGGTGTTGGAATAAGGGGAAAATCGATTGGAGAAGCCACGTAGAACGGGAGATATGGGTGATAGATAGAAGGAAGAGGAGGATTGAAAACCTCTGATGACTGGAAACAGAGCATGAGCTGGAATCGTTTTTTGTTTTCTACATGTTATTCCACAAAAATTCATTTCTTTCCCTTCTAAATTTGATGTAGATATTACACAAGAGTGTAACAAATTTGGGGATTTTTTTTTCTCCTTTTATCCCAGTCCCTCAATAAAGTGTAAACAAAATAAATAAAAGAAGTGTTAAGTTTAAAACTCCAAAGATTAGGTTAAGCCTAGGTGGGGGCAGTGTTGGGAGCAGTGGTGGAGATAGTGGGGGCGGTCGTGGGGCGGTGGTGGGGGCAGTGGTGGGGGCAGTGGTGGGGGCGGTGATGGAGGCAGTGGGGGAGGCAGTGGAGCGTTGGTGGAGGCAGTGGTGGGGGCAGTGGTGGGGAGGTGGTGAGGGCGGTGGTGGGAGCGGTTGGGCGGTTATGGAGGCCATGGGGGAGGCAGTGGGGGCGCGGGGGGAGGCAGTGGGACGTTGGTGGAGGCAGTGGTGGGAGCAGTGGTGGGGACAATGTTG
>CAXITT010000141.1:553163-565420 GCA_964033795.1 Lymnaea stagnalis
TATATATATATATATATATATATTTATATTAATATTAATAAAGACAGTGTCCCACATTTACAGTTGTTACCAATTTGTGAAATGAACCCACTGCTGCATTAGCATATTGTAGTTCCATCAATGTATTTTAATTGTCTTCTTTCAGCACGACCACTGAATTATCTGAATGCACCGAAGCTCTACAATTCAGGTCTTAGGAATGGGTCATTACAACAGAGATCCCAAGGCTCTCAATCAATACAAAGGAGAGATCAAAGCCGTTTGGCCAGTCGCTGACCCGGAAGCGTTGGAGAGGAGGGGAGGCAAATTAAATTGACTCACTTTCTTATCAAGCAGTTTTGGGTAAGCTTCATGCAGTGTCTTGTCATTTGGAAGTTGAAGCAGTCCCGACGCGTACAACCAGTCGTGACCCGTATAACCAGTCTTGACCTATATAACCAGTGTTTACCCGTATAACCAGTCCTTACCCATATAACCAATATTTAACCCCATAACCAGTCCTGAACCATATAACTAGTCCATATCCGTGTAGCCAGTGTTTACCCGTATAACCAGTCCTGACCCATGTAACCAGTCCTGACCCATGTAACCAATCCTGACCCATATAACCAGTCCATACCCGTATAACCAGACCTGACCCATGTAACCAGTCCTGACCCATATAACCAGTACTGAACCATGTAACCAGTCCTGACCCATGTAACCAGTCCTGACCCATGTAACCAGTCCTGACCCATGTAACCAGTCCATACCCTTGTAACCAGTCCTGACCCATGTAACCAGTCCTGACCCATGTAACCAGTCCTGACCCATGTAACCAGTCCTGACCCATGTAACCAGTCCTGACCCATGTAACCAGTCCTGACCCATGTAACCAGTCCTGACCCATGTAACCAGTCCTACCCCCCCATTTTTTGCCTCCTCCCTTGTTTGCTTAAAGGTTGTTTACATTCAACTTAGTTCTAAAATTATGCCATCAGGTGGTACAGTTTCAAGAATTTCTTTTCCGGTGTATTCCACCTCCCTCCTTAAAAAAAAGGCCGCCAGCGTTCGTAGCCGGAAGAGATTTAATTTTAGCTAATTTTCCTACACATTTACGTGACCAAACATATTGATAGGAACTTTGCAAGATTGTACTCTTTGCTTGTTTATATTAATATTTGTAGACGTAAAAATAGCTTCATACGTGTTTTCAAAGCTAACAAAATATAGTTTGCTTACTTTCAATGAAGAAAGTTAAACTATTCCACTTTCCTGCCTTATGTACTTTTTGGAACATTTCCGACACGTAAAATATATTCGCTCAGTCAATTTGTAATAAAAGTTCAGTTAATTTTATATTTCATATGACTTAAAGGAAACATTCAACTCTCAGCTTCTTAGAAAAAGTCATCTGTTTTGGTCACATTGCTTAAAAAAAAAAACCAAAAAATGTTGAAATTTAAACTGTTCCGAAATAACCATTGAACTGTGAATCTGCCTGCAAGTCTTCTAATCTGAAAAGTTTTTAACAAAAAAGAGCTTCGTTATGTAATATTCTGAACAAAAGGTATACTTCTGGAGAACATACTTATTTCTTACTGCTGGCGGCTTCATCGTTTGTTCAAGGGGAGGGGGTGATTTTTAAAAAAAAAAAAAAAAAAAAAAAGTTGAGCGCTCCTTGACTGTCATAAATAATGTAAAGCCTCGGCAGCGACAATGAGCCATCATTGTACACAACTCACTTATGTCTTACCCTGGGTCCATCATGGCCAGATTCAAAGCAAAAAACCCCCAACATATTATATACCTAGATCGAACCTAGGTTAGTGTTACGCCACTGTCGCGAAGGTCCGCACCAAACAGAAATGTCCATACCCTCGGCTGCACAGATTAGCGACAACATCATTAAAAAACCAAACATCCTCAATTGTCAGGACTTAGATGGCTTGTGTTTCTCCGGCATCTCTTGAGAAGCACAACAGGCCGCCATTGATCGAATGACGTGTTATAACTGTGGAGAGAAGCGCAGCTAATGATTTATTATTGCGCGTATTCCGTTGTTGTTTTTTTTCCTCCCTTCTCCCGGACATCTTCTAGCCAGCCGTGATATTGATTTCCTTGTACACATCTTTCAAATGTGCTTTGGCAGCTATGAGGCCCATTCTTGCGCTTCAGTGTTTACGATTATCTTTTTCTCTCAGATTGCATTATATTATAAATGACGTCGCATCGCAAAAAAAAAAAAAAAAAAAAAAAAAAAAAAAAAAAAAATTTTTTAAAAAAAAAAAAAAAAAAAAAAAAAAAAAAAAAGAAGAATTTTTTTTAAAAAATTAAAAGATTGCCACTCGGCTCAACGCCAGAGTTGTGTTTTTAAGTTAGTCGAGACATAAAATAAAATGTTGAATTTGTTAATGCGTAGTTTGGGGTTTGTGACACTAAGCGTTAAAAAAAATAAGAACAATCCTATGGAGAGTATCTAAACATTTCCTTGACGTATGTCATACACGGACGCAATATTTTTTTTTTAAAAAATGCGTTTTTTAAAGACACAAAAGACAGTTTATCATTAGATCACTAAGTTGATTTACAAGCAAACACAATTTATTGTTTTGTATTCCCCCCTCTCATATCTGTCTATTTTGCGGCTGAGAACCAGAGACTAGCACTAATAAATAGCACTCCGGATGATGTCCCATACGTGCCAAAAAGACAGACATTTACGGTAACGACCGTCATACCGGAGATACCGGAAGCTGGTTATGCGGTTTCCGGCTGTCAGTGCGGGGAAGTATGGCGATGGCTGACCACAATCTTTTAAGAATGTTCACTGGGCATCCTTGAAGATTTGTTTCATTAACTTCCAGCTATCAACTGTCGCTAAGCCTAATGCATTTATTAAAATCCATTTCCCGATGAGTGCTTTAAAAAGCTGTGTTTTTGATAGAAGCAACCGATTTAAAAAAAAAATAATAATAATAAAAATCTCAATAGTTATTGTTGAATTCCATATTATTTATTTTTCTTTAATGAATAAAACAGGATTTTTCTTCTTGTTCATTCTTTTCTGTTCACTAGTAGAAAAAGTTGCAGTTAATCATCAAACATTCTAGATAAACTTGCGGTATTGTTATAAACATCAGTCTGTGTAAACACGAGAGTTTCGTTTATATTACATCGGTATATCAGGTGACCATAGCCCAACCGGCGGTGGGACTACACACCCTGCTTTGCCTGTGGGACGAGGTCACACCGACGAACAACGCCTTGAAATGGTACAACCCTTGACCATGTTAGCGGGGGGCCGACCATGGAATCACTGTCTAAAAGGCCGAACGACTAATTTCATTCAGAGGCTGGCTCGTTTACAGTGCACTTCAGGCTAACCACTTGTTGGAGGAAGGAGAAGACAACTGTTAATCACGTTGACAGTGCTCTTCAGGTGAACTATTTGTTAAAGAAAGGAGAAGACAACTGTTTACCGTGGCGACGCCATCAAATTTAACATGGCGGGTCCCTTGCAGGTCTTAAAAAAAATTGCGGGTCCCAATTAAATGTATTAAAAATAAAACAGGGGGGAGGGGGGGTCGAAATTCGCGATATTTTTGCGTACGTAATATATGTGTTATGGTGGACTAGCGGACTGGCCCGTACCGATAGCCAGCCAAGGAAACAGCGCGCATGCTCAGAGAGACTGGACAGCGAGTGTGGGTGTTTATGAACCGTATTCTGGACGCAAGCAGAAAGTCAACACCTGATTGAGAACTTGTATTTAAATATATATGTTTATGTTACTTGTTTGAAATAAAAACAATGAAAACATAACATTATGGTTGGCCTCTTACAAGTTAAAAACTTAAATTTTATATATATATTACATTTTATGACGTTATAGTGACTTTTGTCGTCGATACAAATTTAAACATATAAAGCATTGAATATGGAAGTTCTCTTACATGTAATGTAGTTTACGCTTAATGGGCATATATACAATATTAGTAACTAATAAAAAATTACCAGGTAATTTGCCAGGTCGCACGTTTTTTACCAGGTCCTGGGACCCGGCGGCACCTGGTGTAGCGTCGCCACTGACTGTGTACTACGTTTTTAAAATGCACTTCAGGTGAATCACTTTTTGGAGGAAGAAGAAGACAACTGTTAACCACATTTACAATTCACTTCAGGTTAACTACATGTTAAAGAAAGGAGAAGACAACTGTTACCCCACCCCACCACCACCCTCATGCTCATATTTTAAACACTCGTCAGAACTCAAACAACGCCCTAAGTGTCAGGCCAATCTCCCAGGCACAGCGGCTGGGAACCATGAGTAACCCATAATTGCAGCACGCCGGAAGTGCCCACCATCTGTCCGCGGAGTGCAAACGGCCAAAGGGCGGATAATCGTGGATCTTCTTGTCTTGGGTCCCACGGTGGTATAGAGATGACCATTGATTTCTTGGGGACATTTTTTAGCGACATGCACGAGGCTCACGACAGTTTTAGGGGACATTGTTGGCGGGATCCTGAGATATTTACAGCTGTTTAGCACGGTGCAGTGGTTGATGTAAAAAGAAAAACTATAAAACTTGGAGGAGGTGGAGTTTGGAGGGGGTGGAGCTTGGAGGCGTCATGGCAAGGCACGCCCTTTATTTTATTTTTTTTTTAAATGTAGGTATGGATAAAGGCAAGTGTTGATCCAGAAAAATCTCTCTAAGAATTTTTATTTTTTTTTTTAAATTTTACATTGAAAGTTTCCTCACTGTTTTTCGAAATTTTAAGAGGGTCTCAAATTCTGATGGCTTCAAGCGGAAAATAATTGAAATATGAAATGCAGCGTAAATTAAAGATGCACTTTACACATTCTTCAAGAGATCATTTCTGTTTTTCTCCAATGAATGCCTGGACATAGAATGCATTGACATATTATTATCACACTAGAATAAATGACCCGATGCTATCGGGATAATAATTTTAGGTCCTTTGCGATAATTTCTAACTGCCCTTGCAAAAACGCATCCCCATTCATAACTTCAACAATGTAATGATATTTACATTTCTAATATCATTACGTTTTGAGAAGCATTTATCTGCTATATATTATAATCTTACCTTACTCCCTTTCAGCTCCTAAACTTATTTTTTCCCATCTAAACATGAACTTAAATTACCCAGTCTAAATTATCACTAATTATATCACTTTTGTCACTAAAGAAGTTATTTGAGGGACAATTGCTACGCTACAGAAATATTTTAGATGTACCCCTTGTCGCGCACTTGAATTACAACTTTTTTTCTCTAAAAATTGTTTAAAAAACCTAATCTAAATTTACAACAAAAACTATATATAGGATATAAATCTATTTTGTATTACAGGAATTCGATATATATTGATATCTTCATCAAGAATTTAAACACATTTAAAAACAAATAAATTATCAGAAAATTGTAAAACAAAGAATTCTTTTATCTAAAGAGGATTCTCGCAACTGTTTTTACACGCCTATAACAGAGCTGAGTGTCTTTTAAACAAATTAAATTGTTAATCCCCTAAAAATTACACACCTCTTTACTTTTCGTAAAGTAAAAAACTAAAATATATTTTAATTTTTTGAAAGTAAATATTAAACCATATATAGTAGCCAGAATGATCAATTCATTGATCGTGGGCCCTTAAAATAAAGAAGAAGAATAAAGAAGAGAAGAAGAAACCATCGCTATTTTTCAAAATTACTTTTTTTAAAAATTGTGTGAAAATAATTGGATTTTGATATTCATGGGTATACTTATATACAGTGGCGTAGCTAGGGTTGGTGTCACCCGGTGCGGTAAACTCATGGTGACATCCCCCCCCCCCCCCCCCCCCCCCCATAATATTTTTTTTTTTTTTATATAATAAAAAAAAAAAAAAAAAAAAAAAAAAAAAAAAACCCCCCCCAAACTTCCATAATGGATTTCTTCTTGTTAAAATAAGTCAACAGTATAACAATGAAAAGAACAAAAACACATACATCGAAGGTCACGAGGTCAATGTATTTGAAAACTGTAACAATGTTAAGTTATAGTTATTTTTACATTAAATTTACTTTATTTAAAATTGTCCTTTCCTTGTCTTCAAACCAGCAAGCCTGACAATCACTTGATCAAAATCTATGTCCTTCACTCTATCCCTTCCAATTGATAGCAGAGCCACATCAGAAAGTCTAGACCACATGTGTCAAACTCAAAACCCGCGGGCCACATCAGGCCCGCCGAACAATTATATCAGGCCCGAGAGATCTTGACCGGTGTACATTTATATGCAAATCAACGCTTTAGTGTTTCCCAATGCACACTTTGCTGAAAAACTTGGTTTACTTCGCGTCGAGTTCGTACGGCGCTTTAGTGATTTTGAAGTACAGAAATGTAATTTCCAGCTGTTTCATAACCCATTCGTCATAGACGTGGAAACTGCACCTGTAAATTTGCAGATGGCGCTAATAGAATTGCAGTGTAGTGGACACTAAAGGCAAAGTACGACACAGTTGGGCCTGCACAGTTCACTCGTTTCATTCATGAAGAGATCCCCCCCCCCCCAGCTTCGTCTACATGCGGCTCGAACCTTGAGTATGTTGGGTAGCACATATACGTGTGAGCAGCTGTTTTCTGTAGTAGTGGACACTAAAGGCAAAGTACCGCACAGTTGGGCCTGCACAGTTCACTCGTTTCAGTCCTGAAGAGATCCCCCCCCCCCCAGCTTCGTCTACATGCGGCTCGAACCTTGAGTATGTTGGGTAGCACATATATGTGTGAGCAGCTGTTTTCTGTGATGAAGATTAACAAAACCTCACACAGGAGTCGTCACACTGATGAACACTTGCAGTCCACCATGAGAATCTCAATGACACAGAACTTTACTCCTAACATAAACGAACTCACTTGTTTTTATAGCCAAGGAAATGTGCCGAACATCCAGCTCTGATAAATTGGCATAAGAACGAAGATGGGGATGCCAATGATTTTTAACTTTTTAAAACCTTTTTTGTTTGTATTCATTTATATAAATGTTTTTTTGTTTTTTTTAAAGAAAATATTAATTTGTCCGCTCATTGAATGTTTATCCTGTTCGGCCCGAACCTTACATGTGATATGAGTTTTGGCCCGCCGAGCGATTGAGTTTGACCCCTGGCCTAGACTGTCCCATGGTGGATCTTAAATATTTCTTGTTAAGTCTTAGTTTTTTGAAAACCTTCGCTCACATGAAGTCACATATACACATATCGTAAGAAACGATTAAAAGGCTAGCAAGAGTTTTGAAAGAGATTCTAGTAAGTCTCATTCAGCTATGAATTTAAAATCATCAAATACTGACCAGTCCATGACTTTGTGAAAGTAAATATCAGCTGCCTTTATGTGTCGTGTAAGCCTTAATATTTATTTTAAAAGCTCATCTTCTGATAATTCAAGCTAGAAAGAGGTTAATTTTGGAACGGACACCAATAACTCTTCTTCACTAGCTGATAGTAGACTCTTGGGTTGAACAGCCCAAAACACATCTGCTTTCTTGATCGTAGATGATCTGATCTGGGGTCCAGAATGAAAGCAATCATATCACTTCAGCATTTCCATACTGTTTTCTTCAGGCAGAGTCCCGCATCTATTAACTGTTCTCCTGATATTCTCTTCTTAAACCTTAATCTTCTTTCTACAGAAACTCCATAATTCTCTTACTTTAAAAGTGAATTTTCAATTACATGTTCCACCAAGTTACAGCGCTTCTCGTGGAGAAACAATCTTGAGGCCTCTAGGTTGGTCACCACTTTGTCAAGAGTAAAGCCTTTGGTTTGCAGATACTGCTGTATAAGATTAACTTCCTCAAGTTGATGAGCCCTAATAGAAATGTAGCAGGTAAACGTGAAATCCCAGACAGCATGTAAAAGACCTTGTGCTGCCTGACAACAGCGCTCAAATGTAAAGGGGTGGTGCTAGAGGCGAATCGGCGAAAATATTTATTGTTGAGTATTTCTTAATTTTAATATATTTTGATTTTTAAAAAAACAACATTTTTTACATTTAAATAAAAGATATGAGAAAATTTTGTAAAATATTATTTTGTTACCTCTATAAATGGGTAAGTGTAATCTTTTAACGTTTTTAATTTCTACCGATTCGATTCATGTACTGAGAGAATCACTCGACCACATCGTAATGGGTATCAATGGAAAACTTTATTTCTTAGAATTTAGATGATTATAGCTTCCTGTCACTTTCGTAAGTAACCGAACACTTCAATCTGTCCTAATTAGAGGGCCAACCCATTTATGAGCCATCAGCCGTGAACTTTTAATAAAGCACGTATGTGGAATGGTTACGTCAGTGGAAACTTTACATGTGATGGGTTATCCTTTTATGAAATTCGATTAGACCGAGCAGTTTGTTTCTCTCGAAATATGCCATTTTTTCAGTTTGATGTCACCCAGTGATTATTTCAGAAATTTTCCCCCGGGGGATGGGGGGCACTTCAGTTTTTTCAGGGGTGGCAGTGCCAGCAGTGCCAGTTGATTTATGGTTGGACATATTTTTGCTCCGGGGAGGGGGGCACTTGGCTTTCACCCCCCCTGGAGATAAAGCTGAAAGAAACCCTGGTGTCACCCCTGAGATGGTGTCACCCTGTGAGGTCTGCACCCTCCTAGCGACCACACTGTTTAGGGATATAATACTATATATGTCTTCAAAGAACTTTTCTTTATTTTAATTTAAATAAGTACGCAAAAATCATTAAAAGATTGAACATTGTGTAAACTAATCTATTTTTAATCCTACAAATTGGTAAAAATTCATTTTTAATGTTTCTATTTGTTTACCGATTCTTATACTTAGAATCGCCTGACCACAGACCACATCATATTTCGTATCAAAGGAAAGCCCTATTTCTCAGAATTTAGACAACAAAGCCTCCTGTCACTTACGTAAGTTACCGAACACTTCAATCGGCGTGGAATAATCACTCTGTTTTTCTGACCTAAACATAGGGTCATCTCATTTCTGACGCATCAACCTTGAACTTTTAATAAAGCACGCAGTTGGATTGGTTACATTTGTGAAAAATGTATGTGTGATCGATTATCCTTTTATGAATCTCGGTTAAACCGAACAGTGTGTGCCTAGTGTGCTCTGTAAAAATGCAATTTTTCAATTTGGGTGTCACCCCTAAAATGGTAACACCCGGTGCGTTCCGCAACCCCCTCGCTACGCCACTGCTTATATAAATGTACCCAAGATTTGTTAACGTCATTGATTTGCTTAATTGGTAAATATATGTTTATTTGTAAAAAAAGATTTTAACATCTCTTTTTCACAAATGTAAAACCATAGGATTTAAATATATTGTCATCCACGTAAAAATGTACACATCCTTTTTCGTATTGCCGTTGTGTATGTACCTGTAACGGACTATGTTACAGTGTTACAGTACCCAAGAAGGTTAATTATTTTTAAATTCATTCCTTTATTCTGAGATGTATATTGTATTGCCTTGGGCAAAATGAACATACCAATATTTGTAAAAAGAGAATGTAACAAATCTTTTTTCACAATTTTAATACCCTTGGAGTTGACCATGTTGTCATCCACGTAAAAATGTACACATCTTATTTCCTACCTCCGACATGTATTTACTCCAAAAAATTAATCATTAATCAAATTCATTCCTTTATTTTGAGACATATCTTGTGCAGCCTTGAGCAAAATGAACATACACATATTTGTAAAAATAGAATGTAATATCTCTTTTTTCACCAATGTAATGTCAAAGGATTTTAATATATTGTCATCCACGTGAAAATGTACACATCCTATTTCTTTCATCCGATATGTATGTACCCAAGAAGGTTATTTATCTATCAAATTAATTCCTTTATTTTGAGACGTATCTTGTGCTGCCTGGGGCAAAGTGACCAACACCTCCCCCACCCAGATTTAATTAAATGTAGAAAATCCTCCAACGGATTGTAGTCCCTTCCATATCCAAGCTATAATATTTAGCACTTCATATGGTTCGTTCTTATTTGTATGAGGTATAAGTGGATTAGTGAATGATATTTAGCTATGGAGTTGCGCTGAACGGTTTTACTTAAACCGCATTTTCTTATTAGAATTATATTTAAAGGTTAGTTTTTTTTATTACGTTATAAATTTAATAAAAGTATATTTTTGGACTCAACAAAGGCAACACTTTTTAAATGTAAAAATATACAAAGCAAAAATGTGTGTGTTTTATATTAAAAATTTAAAAAGCGACCAATTGTATTTATTAATTTTAATTTTAAGAAGGGAAAATACATTATCAGTTTTGTCACAAGCGGTTATTAAATTTAAAGAAACCTAAGAGTTTTGGCGAAATAGGCTATTCGCGCTATGACGTCATTTGCGTGATTACTTTGAACAAAATAATTGTTATTTTATTTCGCAATATTAACAACGCACTAAAAGACGCACTAAAAACAACTGATGTTTGGGTTTACCCGATAAATTTGATTACGGTGTAATTCTTTGATCATTATTTTTTTTTATTGCTTTATTTTTTCATAACTTTCAAACACATCTAAAATGCTTCGATTTAAAATATTTTTTTTGCGCATTTAAATTTATGCGATTTTTTTAAAATTATAGAAAATAACTATGATTGTTTTTAGAAATCCGAACGTATTTAAATCTCATCGGATCTTTGGAGTTACGTCAGTATAGCCCATACTTACAGATATTATTAACAAAGGAAAAAAAAATTAATAAAGCTCCTTCAGACAATAAGCCTTAAATACATTTCTTTGCCGATATTATGCGCAAAAAAACGACACAGCAATCAGTAAATAGTTATGGTACCTCTATGCGCTGCAAGAAATGGAAGGTCTCATTCTTGCAGTAACTTGATCTAGGGAAGACATAGTGTTGGGAAAATGTGGCGCAGTGTGTGCACGTGAAACGACATCAAGTTATAAATGCAAATATTCGGAGAAAAATACAATTAATTATGCAAAGGATCATAAAGGAAGAAATGCTTTCAACCCGTGGGAAGGAAATACCATAGTAGAACAAGTTGTGTCGATGCTTGCATCGAAAGTCAGTACTAAATATATTATTTGTTAAGGAAAGTAAAGTAACTAAGTAACTCTTAAACTGAGACGTGTCGAAAATCCGTAATAAATTTTGGTTCTGATCATCGACTATCCGGATATTCGATTCCATAAAATAAAGATGTGTTTGAAATATCGAGGTAACTGTTTCGTACGTGGTATGTTAAAAGTTACTGTTATTGCTGATGCCTTTAACGTGTTGGGGAGTGGGGGAGGGGGGGGGTTGGTTTAATTTTGGGGTCACGTTTCAGTCACGTTTAAATAAGCTAAAGCTTTCACTTTAAATCCTGGACTTGGCCGCCATCAAGTCAAATTGCTTGAGAGAGGAGTTATGTTTCCTTCAGAGTAACGTCAGTGAAGGAAGCCTTATGTTTTGTAACTAAGGACGCGTAAGTTTTGTCCCACTATAAAAGGACCAACAACACAAAAACAACCGGACACCCTTTAGACCCAAACGATATCTCTTCCTGTAGCCACCATTTCCACAACTGAATCTACTTCGCTGTGTGCTCTGGATCGATGCACAGTATTATTTATCTGGCCTAAGCTTTGATTGCGTTCATACGGGAAGAGCTAAGCCTAAAGAGGGAAATCCTGAGTAGGAACGTCTAACACGGAGACCAATTTATAGTCCAGGATTAGAAGACCCATGCCCTTCATATAATCTGTCATAGCCCACCAAACGCCGCCAAGGATGTCGATTAAATATTACCCAAAGAAACCTTTGGTTCTGTCTCAGAAAACCCTAAGCAGAGCTCTCTAGACGTGTTGAGACAAGGGATAGGTGAGAGAAAATTGTGTGGAGGCATATTTCGATTTTACCTTGATGCCATAAGCGTTGAGACATTTACCATGACAGTAGGAGTCTGCGGAAATAGAAAACACACAACCACGGTTATAATTGCTATAAAACACACTACCACAGTCGTACTTGCTATAAAACACACTACCACAGTCGTACTTGCTATAAAACACACTACCACAGTCGTACTTGCTATAAAACACACTACCACAGTCGTACTTGCTATAAAACACACTACCACAGTCGTACTTGCTATAAAACACACTACCACAGTCGTACTTGCTATAAAACACACTACCACAGTCGTACTTGCTATAAAACACACTACCACAGTCGTACTTGCTATAAAACACACTACCACAGTC
>CAXITT010000141.1:565590-581338 GCA_964033795.1 Lymnaea stagnalis
GGGGGGGGGGGGGGGGGGGGGGGGTCCGCTGTTTCAATGATTTTATTTTTAGGGGACCGAGGTGGGGGTTATTATCAACAAGTCCACAAATCTTAACCCTGTATTGAAAGACGAGGTAAATATTTGCTATTAATATATCATTAAGTAAAGTTTTAAAAAGTGATTTTTAACATTGAAGTGCAGTGGATATCGTTGGCAGTAGAGACAGAAGGTGTAGCCTTGAAGTGCAGTGGATATCGTCGGGAGTGGAGACAGAAGGTGTAGCCTTGAAGTGCAGTGGATATCGTTGGCAGGAGAGACAGAAGGTGTAGCCTTGAAATGCAGTGGATATCGTTGGCAGTAGAGACAGAAGGTGTAGCCTTGAAGTGTAGTGGATATCGTCGGGAGTGGAGACAGAAGCAAGTTACTTTTTCACCGTGCTTCTGGAAAGGAGCGCAAAAAAAGTGTTGAAGGTCATTGAGAATGATTCTTGCTTTACTGGTGTACTGAAGTTTCACGACCATATTCTGTGCTACTACTCAAGCGTTAAGATGAACTTTCATAAGCGATGGCCGTATCGATAGAAACAAATGCCTCACACGAACAAAGGCAGTTATTTGACAATGGTTGGGTGTGAACAATGTCAATCTTTGGCGGTAGCTAGATCATAAAGAACAAAGGTCGTCTATTAACAATGGTGCATTATAAACAATGTCCGTTTATTATAAACAATGGTGCATTATAAACAGGTTTACATTATAAACAATGGGGCATAATAAACAATGATGCATCTTAAACAATTGTACATTCTAAACAATGTGCGCTTATCCTAAAAAAATGTCCGGTATAGACAACGCCTCTGCGGTAACTAAGATGCCGCCCCTAACGCCAGTGCCGCCAGTGTTGGATGCCGCCCCCCCCCCCGTGTACCTGGCACGGTTTTCTTCGGACGCCCTGTTCCGACGCTATCGGACATAGTCGGTTCTCCCTTCATCTGTTGTGCCCGGATATGACAGATAAGGTAATCGGTAATCAATACGATGCTGCACACTAATTTATTGATTAAAAAACTCACGAGAACTGGACGGAAATCCAGAAATCTGTTTAAACCACTGCAGTGGTAGTTTTTGTCCCTCTATAGCAAGAACTGTCGGTAAATTCTTGGTTAAAATTAAAGGGGGAAGGGTAGGGAGTCGGAGCATTTAGTTTCAACTCCAATGTAGCATGTCGTTCCACACTCCAGTCCTGGTAATACGGATGTTTTTGTTTGTCAACAGAATAAAGAAAGATTTAATAACTGTTTGATTAGTTTTAACTTCAATATGTTGCACCTTCGATTTTCGATCAATTCTTACATTGGAGTTTAACCCATTGTTAAGGACGAAAGAATGTTATTCCCGGCTAAATGTATATATAATACTGATTACTCCCCTCATGCAATATATGTAAATCCCAAGAGAATCATTAAGGGAACGTGGCCATTTAAAATCTTATGTCTATAGGCAGCATGTCCCATTATTCGACAGACAATCTGAGTAAGATCCATTATTCGAAAGACAGTAAGTCCCATTATTCGACAGACAATCTGAGTAAGATCCATTATTCGAAAGACAGTGAATACCATTATTCGACAGACAATCTGAGTAAGATCCATTATTCGAAAGACAGTAAGTCCCATTATTCGACAGACAATCTGAGTAAGATCCATTATTCGAAAGACAGTAAGTCCCATTATTCGATAGGCAGTAAGCCTAACATTCACTTATGCCAGTGTTTCTCAACCTTTCTTTGACACGCGCCCCATCTGAAACATAAAGTGTCCGGCCCCCTGTCCAGTGTAATATTACCACCCGTAACCCTTTTGGGTGTAAATACCTTCGCCCCACCCCCACCCCCCAAAAAAAAATAAAATAATATATATTCCGATTGCTCCATGTGGGGCATAAGCCCCCGATTTCCGAAACACTGCCAAATATCATCCCCAATTTTCTGTTAGCTGCACAATAGAGTCCCCCCTACCCCTTTCCATTTTTGTTTCAGTAAATGTCAGAGTAGGGGCGCTTTCCTTTTTTGTTTCAGTAAATGTCAGAGTAGGGGCGAAGACAATTGAACAGCTTATTATAATTGAGTCAAAGATTACATATTACCCACCCGTGCCCCCCCCCCCCGGTGGGGCGGTGTTGGAATCAATGAGAGACAACAACGGTGGCCTAATTGCCTCTACGACGGTTGCCAGATTGCTCTAATTGCATAATAGCTTTAACGTATGGGGGCAAACAATGCAGGCCGTTAAATAAAGGCATGGAAGCGTTTCTTCGTTGACAGTGTTTCGATCTTACAATTGCATTATGTAGGGTTTTGTTTGTTTGTAGAAATGGAAAACTTACAGCGAATAACGATTGTAGAAGAAATAGCTGGAGACGGTAATTGTACATACATTTTATATGGCTTACTGGGGTGGCGGCATTTGTACATACATTGTTATGGCTTACTGGGGTGGCGGCATTTGTACATACATTGTTATGGCTTACTGGGGAGAAGGTAATTGTACATACATTGTTATGGCTTACTGGGGTGGCGGCATTTGTACATACATTGTTATGGCTTACTGGGGAGAAGGTAATTGTACATACATTGTTATGGCTTACTGGGGAGAAGGTAATTGTACATACATTGTTATGGCTTACTGGGGAGAAGGTAATTGTACATACATTGTTATGGCTTACTGGGGAGACGGTAAATGTACATACATTGTTATGGCTTACTGGGGAGACGGTAATTGTACATACATTGTTATGGTTTAGTTGGGAGGAGGTAAGTGTAATTGTTATGGATTACTGGGGAGATGGTAATTGTAAATACATTGTTATGGCTTACTGGGGAGAAGGTATTTGTACATACATTGTTATGGCTTACTGGGGAGACGGTAATTGTACATACATTGTTATGGCTTACTGGGGAGACGGTAATTGTACATACATTGTTATGGCTTACTGGGGAGAAGGTAATTGTACATAAATTGTTATGGCTTACTGGGGAGAAGGTAATTGTACATACATTGTTATGGCTTACTGGGGAGACGGTAATTGTACATACATTGTTATGGCTTACTGGGGAGACGTTAAATGTACATACATTGTTATGGTTATGGCTTACTGGGGAGACGGTAAATGTACATACATTTTATGGCTTACTGGGGAGACGGTAAATGTACATACATTGTTATGGCTTACTGGGGAGACGGTAAATGTACATACATTTTTGTGGCTTGCTGAGGAGGCCGGGAAGTTGTGGCCGACGGTGGAATGATGGGTGGAGTCGCAAATGTGGCAAATTAAGTAACAAGAAATTATCGAGGGTTAATCTTCACTTAGCTGATTAACACAGGACACACTCGTCTTACCCGGGAGTCACTGGACCGTGGCTGGGGAATATGCTACTCAAAAGTACGCTGGAACTTTATTAATTTATTTTCCTAATCATTAGGAATCCAGGATTTAGAAGAAGAAGAAACAAACAAACTGTTCTAACGATTAACTCATGTCAACAATGAAATACGTGTTCAACAGCTGTGAGACGTCTGTAAGATAATAATAATAAATAATAATAATAAAGTTCATTTCAAAAACACGCTTCATCCCCAAAGGCTCAAAGCGCGGTACAAAGTCAACAAAATACAAATCTATAATTTACCACATTTAAAACAAACGCAACACTCCAAAAACTAATTACAAGCATACAATGGCAAAGTCTTTCTAGCCATTTCAACCCCAAGCAACACAGCCATTATGCATTAACTGGAAAATAAGGTTGACAATCATCCCAGAAGGTGTTTGCGAAATAGGTGTGTCTTTAAATTGGTTTTAAAGGACTCCAGTGTCTGGTTGTTTCTGAGATCGACAGGAAGGGCGTTCCAAATTGTTGGACCAGCAAATGCGAAAGTGCGCTTTCCGTAAGTCTCTTTGCACTTCTGTGAAGTACGGACGAGTTAAAGACGGTTTGCTTTGGATAGGACAGGTTCATGTATAGTAATCACAATGGCAGGCTACCCCCTGCTATTTGACAGTCTGGGGAGTAAGTCTCCGGGGACCTCTGATATCGAAAAGTTTTAAGAGTAGTCAACAATTCAAAAGAAAACTAAATTGAAGCAGCACAGCTCTAAACGTGGGAATGTTTTTTTTCCCCTAAGCAGTACAAGTGTTGCTCCTGCGAGGCTTCTGTTTACTAGAGTGCTGATCTGTTTACTAAGAGTGCTGATCTGTTTACTAGAGCGCTGATCTGTTTACTAGAGCACTGATCTGTTTACTACAGTGCTGATCTGTTTGCTACAGTGCTGATCTGTTTACTAGAGTGCTGATCTGTTTACTAGAGTGGTGATCTGTTTACTAGAGTGCTGATCTGTTTACTAGAGTGCTGATCTGTTTACTAGAGCGCTGATCTGTTTACTAGAGCACTGATCTGTTTACTACAGTGCTGATCTGTTTACTAAGAGTGCTGATCTGTTTACTAGAGCGCTGATCTGTTTACTAGAGCACTGATCTGTTTACTACAGTGCTGATCTGTTTACTACAGTGCTGATCTGTTTACTAGAGTGCTGATCTGTTTACTAGAGCGCTGATCTGTTTACTAGAGCACTGATCTGTTTACTAGAGCACTGATCTCTTTACTACAGTGCTGATCTGTTTACTACAGTGCTGATCTGTTTACTAGAGTGCTGATCTGTTTACTGCAGTGCTTATCTTTTTACTAGAGAGCTGATCTGTTTACTAGAGCGCCCATCTGTTTCCTAGAGCGCCCATCTGTTTACTAGAGCGCTGATCTGTTTACTACAGTGCTGATCTGTTTACTAGAGTGCTGATCTGTTTGCTAGAGTGCTGATCTGTTTACTAAGAGTGGTGTTCTGTCTACTAAGACTGCTGTTCAGTTACACAAAAAGATACCCTCTAGCTCCATGTGGTGTTTATTTTCTTCATTAGTAGGTAAAACCCAATATATCTTTAATTCAATGGTTAGCGGGCCCCCTTTTTCTATTGTGAGGAGATATTTCTATAAACTATTGCCTTTTTATATCTGCTAAGAAATTATTTTGGGAGCTACGTGTTATAATGGTTTATTAAAAAATATTTGTAAAAAAACCACATGTTTTCCTTCAAAGAGCCGTGTTCGGGTCTGGCGGCAGATTTGCCTAAACTGTTTGGGAAGAAAGAATCTGCAACATAGACACAACGCCTCGTCAAATGAGAACTATGAGCATGGCCCACTTGATTAGTAGGGAAATACCATCCCACTTGAACGTCATAATGGAAAGAGGAAAATAGCATCGCACTTTAACGTCATGGTGGATAGAAGAAAATATCATTGCACTTTAAAGTCATGATGGGTAGAGTTGCTTCAAGTCTAATATATTTGTCATACATTTTCATAAACTTTTAGCATCCACTTGAATATACCAGAAATGTATTTATCGATTCACACTTTAAAAAAGTTTCTTTTAACATATATATATATATATATATATATATATATATATATATATATATATATATATATATATATATATATATATATAGCGGCGTAGCGAGTGTGTGTATATATATATATATATATATATATATATATATATATATATATATATATATATATATATATATATATATATATGCAGCGGCGTAGCGAGGGTGTTTGCCGCCCGGGGACAAGATTCGCGCCCGAGGACAAGATCCATTTTAAAGCGCCCCTTTTTCTTTTTTTCAACTCTCAAACCCATTATTTTCATCAATAAAATAATATCAAAGCACATTTTGGCGCCCCTAACTAGCTGGCGCCCGGTTACATCTGTCCCCCCTGCACCCCCCTCGCTACGCCTCTGAATATATGTGTATTCAAGAAGACCATCTAAAGTTCCAACCTACATTCCGTTATAGATAAATGGGCTTACATCTGTACATTTATTTGAATGAATTAACCACGAGCAGATCAAAACTTTAGAAAGCAATGTTTTTTCACCAAAGGTCAACAAACGGAATACGGTTTACAGACGACATGTGGGGGGCGACAGACGGGCCTTTGGCGTTACAGACAGGCCTTGGTGCTACAGACAAGCCTTTGACGTTACAGACAGGCCTTGGGGCTACAAAAGTTTTCTGGAGCCGTCGATCTGGGACGAGCTGGAAAACCATTTTGAAAATAATTTACATCAAAGGGAGAAATAAAAAAAAAAAAATATTTCGTAAAAATGCCCAATACTTTTCAGTCCACCATTAACGATTCAACAGCCTGATCTAAATTGAGTCGAGGGCACGACCGAAACATTGAAATTCAATTTAGAGTCACACGTCTGCAGTCATCCCTACCCCATGTGTATCAACCTCCCCCATCCCGTGTCAATATGACCGTTTGAGACAGATTTGCATGTTGCGACGCGACACGAACCAGCCATCTTGCAATCCATCCAAACGGATGTTAAATAATAGGCTATGCAAAATGTAATATCTGTCGATGACAACACATTCTATCAAATTTTCAGCTCCAACCCTTTTATAAAAAGTTTTTCCTGTTTTTCCAAAGGAAAGATAAATGGATTTATGTTGCCACTGATTTCACGAAGTAAATTTTTTCGATTACTGCGCTAAATGAGTATCTTAAAAAAATATATCGCAAATGCGTTTGGTGGTTTGGTGGGTAATATGTTCCTTTATTTATTTTTTTTTTTGAAATGGTGAAATAAATCTGCCGTTCGAAGTGGGTGGGAAACTTGAATACTAATTGACTTTTTAATAATAATAAAAATGCATGAAATGGATTTATACGAAAACCGTTTATGCGTTGTTTAATTTTAAGTTGAATTTTATTAGTGATGACCAATGACACCTACTTGCATAAAAACAATGAAGATGTTCTAGAGAATTCATGTTTCCAAATCATGACCTACGGCATTAGGTCAATGAAACAGTGTCGCTTCAACTCTTTAATTGTCTAAGTCATTTAAAAAAAAAAAAAATGTTTTTCTCCAGCACCAACCCTATTTCATTTCGAACACGAGTGACTAGATTTACTTCTGTAGGCCGCACGGAACTGCAAAATAGATTGTAATGATTATAGACATCAACGTTTACTGGAATTCTAACCGATTCAAAAACTGTTTTATTGAAACCCGAGACCCGAGTCAGCGTCGAGGAATAATGTGTACCGCAGAGTTTAGTTCAATATATTATTTCAGTGATCGCGGATATGTACCGAACTAAGTTGATTGAACCAGGCGACGTTTGACAAGTCATGATGAAACATCATGTGTTTGCCACTGACAAATCGACTTGTTCTATTTTATTACAGTTATGTTGAACATTTTGTTCATTTGGACGACTGACCTAGTGACCTTTAGAAAATATAATTATTTTTTTTTAAATTCCACTTACGACCTTTATTTGTAAACAGGGTATATCTCTTTTTTCCATATTCGGCTTATCTTTTAAAATGTAAACATGCTGAGCTATGTTAGCCGCGTTCCATGCACGGCCCATCAGAGGAGTAGCTAGAGTGTTTGGCGCCCGGGGACAAGATTCATTTAAAGCGCCTCCCTTTCTGTTTTCAACTTCCCAACCCATTATTTTCATCAATAAAATAATATCAAAGAACATTTTGGCGCCCCTGACAAGTCTAGCGCCCAGGGACATCTGAAAGCTCTGCGGCCCCTTTCATAAGTAAAATGGTATGTTCCCCATGTTCCGTGTAGGGCCCCTTTCTGATGTCACCTGTGTTAGGTGGGGGGTCGATGGGACTATCTCACACATCTCCAATTGTCGGGCCTGCTAACTACACGCAGTTTACCTTAGCTACGGTCATCATTAATTTACCGGAAGCTCAAATTTGCCCGATGCCTTTGATGTTTCCTGCCGAGCCGAGCGATGTTAGTGAGTGAGTGTAGGGTGGGAGATGGGTCGTGTTGGTCTAGAGTGGGAGATGGGTCGTGTTGGTTTATGGTGGGGAGATGGCTCTTGTTGGTCTAGAGTGGGAGATGGGTCATGTTGGTCTAGAGTGGGAGATGGGTCGTGTTGGTCTAGAGAGGGAGATGGTTCGTGAAAGTGTAGAGTGGGAGATGGGTCGTGTTGGTCTAGAGTGGGAGATGGGTCGAGTTGGTCTAGAGTGGCAGATGGTTCGTGAAAGTGTAGAGTGGGAGATGGGTCGTGTTGGTCTAGAGTGGAAGATGGTTCCTGAAAGTGTAGAGTGGGTGATGGGTCGTGTTGATCAAGAGTGCGAGATGGGTCGAGTTGGTCTAAGAGTGGGAGATGGTTTCGTGAAAGTGTAGGGTGGGAGATGGGTCGAGTTGGTCTAAAGTGGGAGATGGGTCGAATTGGTATAATTCTTCCTTGACTCAAAGTTTTATTACAAGATCGATTCCTCAAATATTAAAAAAAAAGTGTTAAAATTTGTAGGAATATTGTGACATTTTCAGGTTATCTTCTTTAGACGTGATTACATTTCATGACAAGTCTGAAATAGAATAATGAGTTGTTTGCAAATCGTTTTTTTTTTAAATGTTGTATGGGAGCCCCAGAAAGCAATAGGGGGTCACGTAGCATATTGAGACTGTCTCAAAATGAATTGTGCAGGGTTTTTTTGTGTTTTTTTTGGTCGAAAACGTCAACATGTGTATCTTGCTTGAACTTTGAGAATCCTGCAGGGCAGGGGCTAGGAGTTGGTGCACGAGGCGATCGCCCAAAATCCCCCGCGTCTGTGGGGGGGGGGGAAGGGGAGGGGGGCACCGCTCGTAGCCCGTATGATATTATATACTAATAGTATTAATAGAGCCTGGCCATGCCCATTTACACGGATGATCAAGTGTAAGTCTGTCTTTTACCTATACTATTCCTTTTCTAAGCTCAATCGATTGAAGACCCTAAAGTGAATCGCGAAGCTGCTTGTCTTGTCAACTACAAGCTGGTCATGTTTAAATTTTATGCTAGCCATGGTCAGATAGTATGATGTCATGGTTACTGTCAAAACCTCCAGGAGGATCTTGCAGACCTCCGTTATGAAACTTGATGTAGCCCTTCGCACGCAAGTCCAAGGTTAAATCCGTTTCTTTGCCAAATACAGAGATAAGGACTAACATCAATGGTGAACACCGCAAATGGAATCGTATCAGAAGAGAACACCGAGCTGGTGTTTAAAGAATACAGGAGAAGAAATGGTCATTTTAATAAGAATCTAGAGCAGAGAAACACAGCAGACGCCAGAACAAACAAAATCTTCTCATTTTTTTAAAAAAGAATATTCCTGGTGGCAAGTTAAACCAGATGTTGTAATCTTTGAAGACACGTTTCGAACAACTGCAACTTTTCGTTGACATTTTGGGGCTTTCCGTGTGAGATTGGGCAAAAATTCCGTACCGTGATTCTTGATAATAATAAACAAAAATCTGTATTGCGCACATGGACAAAAGGCGTTGAGAAGTGGTGGTTCGGGGGACGTTGATGGTTCGAGCTGTCTATGAGCACTGACACGGTTCAGTGAAACGATTCAAAGGAAATGAATTAAACAACCCCCTAAAAACAATTTTTTTTCTCGTATAAATCCTTTATAAAATGCAATAGTGACAATGGGGGTCAGGGGGAGGGGAGGGGCTGGCTGAAAAATTTGAAAGAATGTGCTGTCATCAGAGACAAGTCTATGTGCCACGTTTCAGCTCGAAAGGTCGATGGGAAGTGGGTCGATAGCCGTCCGAAGATTTTACCCTAAACGCACAAATGCGAGGTTAACACAAAGGGTTTAAAATTACGACTTAAAAAAAAAACAAACAAACACCATGGTGCCATTTTGAATCTGTTCTCAATAGCGGGAGTTTATTTTTAATGGCCTCAGTGGACAAAACGTGAGCCGAATACCGAGTTTAGCAGAGCTGTAGACTGAAAAAAAAAATATCAATGAGCGTGCCCGAGGAAAGATGTCATGATGAGTTGATTGCTCCGACTCACCTGTTTCATAGAGGGCGCACACATAGAATGCATGTGACTCTGATGAATGTCACATTTAAAAAAAAAAAAATCAAAGCCCTTAAAAACATGAATTTAAAAGAACAAAAAACAAAAAAACAAACTAACCATAAGTTTTTAAACAGTTTATAAATAATAATAACATATGCGCGCTGTGGCTCAACATTTGTTTGTTGTTTTTTTTTTTTTTGTTTTTTTTTTATTTTTGAAGCTTTTGACACTGTCCTTGGCGCGAAGTTCAAAAACTTTGAAATAGAGGATGTAGTGGCCGGAAAATAACATATGCGCGCTGTGGCTCAACATTTGTTTGTTGTTTTTTTTTTTTTGTTTTTTTTTTTTATCTGAAGCTTGTGACACTGTCCTTGGCGCGAAGTTCAAAAACTTTGAAATAGAGGATGTAGTGGCCGGAAAGTTATTTGGGAAACCATTGGAGAAGTTGAGACCGAAAGACTTTGGGGTGATCTACTTTGTTGTTTTGAGATGTTTGATGATATGACCATTAGCCAGCAGGACGTTGTGCAGGACCGGTCGGTCTGTCAGTCACGGCTGGAGAATTCGTTGGCTGAGATTTGGTGTCATTTAAAAAAAAGAGAACTCGCATAATTTACAACTTCATAATTCCTGATTAATAACTAATTTCAGTCTTAGTTGTATTGATGTAGTTTTTTTTTTTTTTTTAAACACAACTAATTTAGTAATAATATGCGAAGGGGTATGGGGTGGTGGTGAGCAGACCTCTCTTGAGGTATGCTGCGGGCGCCCATGTTAGCGCCTAGTTCTAAAAGTAATGTCACCCATTATACATTTCGACATCGTGTTTTTCCTTCCTTTGGAGAGATGGAAATATCAGGGAATAAATATCTTCTCAATTATCAGTATGATATTCTCATACAAAGGTAACTGCGTGTGGCAGACTTCTGTAACTCTTTAGTTACTGCCAGACGAGTACTTCATGAAAGGGGCATGGTTCTGACATTGACAATATGAATCTATAACGTAAAGATTGAGTAGACCGCCTGTGTGCAATGCGGCAGTGCAGTGATAAGTTCCAGCAAGTTTGCCCCGACATTGCACTTTGATGCAATGATTTCAAGAATGAACAACATAAAGAATACTAACCAGATACGCGGCTCAGTTCAACGGGACGCGCTACAACCATTCATACAGTATCCTAAAGTCTCAATACCAAGATCCGTGGCTCAGTTCAACGGGTCGCACTACAACCATTCATGCAGTGTCCTAAAGTCTCAATACCAAGATACCTGGCTCAGTTCAACGGGACGCGCTACAACCATTCATACAGTGTCCTAAAGTCTCAATACCAAGATACGTGGCTCAGTTCAACGGGACGCGATATGCCATTCACGCCTTTTTCTACAGCCTCAATGACAAGATCAGTGGCTCAGTTCAACACGACGCGCCGCGACCATTCATGCAGTGTTCTAAAGTCTCAATACCAAGAGCGAGCTGGGCCATGACTTAACGTATTAACCTCTGTCACTTACATCGACTCTTTGTGTCCCGACCATTTTTGTCCCCACGCCCCTGCCGTCGGCGCCTAGTTTGAGATGCGTTACGAGCGCGTAAACTTCTCATGACCAGGCCAGCTCGGTGACGGCGCAAATAGCTCGATATCCATGCAGCTCTGTCCCCGTGGGCTCTATCTTTAATTAATGAGTTTTCCCCCGTCTCCCTAACAATGGCCTTACTAGCAATTATCCCACAGGCCAGTGAGTCTTGGTTTGAGACACACGAGAAGTGGATTGGTGACGACTGTGTAATGTTTTCAATGTCATTTCCAGTACAACTTTGCCTCTGAAATTCCCGACTCCCATACGTGATGTCGTAATGCTTAGATATGAAGTACTATCAACTCCCCTACGTGTTGTCCTAATGCTTAGATATGAAGTGCTGTCAACTCAACTACGTGTTGTCGTAATGCTTAGATATGAAATACTGTCCACTCCCCTACGTGTTGTCGTAATGTTGTCATGTTGTTAGATAAAGGGACTTGGCAATCCTCTATTTATAAAGAAAAGAAATTGCCGTTGTAGTTGTAGGCAAACAGGACACGACGACCGAATTCATTATTGGGTTTTATGGTTATTAACAAATTTACCGCACATTTCTTTGTAGACATTCATGCAATTATTAATACCATCATTTAAAAGTACATACTTACATAAAAACATACATACACATATTAAAATACAATATCAATTTATCTATAATTTAGAAAGAAGGTCATGCAGAGACCACTTCCTCCTCCCACCGGATCACAATTAGAGGTTATATCGTAACCACTTCCTCCTCCAAATAGATACCACTTAGAGGTAATGTAGTGAACACTTCCTCTTCCCATTGGATCCCATTTAAATTATCCATAAAAGTGTGTTGAGATAACGCCTTGTCAGATTCCTGATCTTACCCGACGATGTGGAAATTAAAACTTTTTTTTCGTTACACAATGCCACCGCCTTCGAGCACAAATATTTATTTTGTCCAAGTTCCACCGTTGTCTGGATCGTGTCCTGTGTGCTTCCGTAAAGGACGATTCATTGTGTCTCGCACTTTTCAAATCACCAACTCGAACTGCCAACAACCGGATTCGTAAACGTATTTGTTATTGTATTGCTGGAATCAAGATTGCCCCTACTGCGAAATAACATTGCAAATATATATATAACTATTAGAAACGGTTACTCGATTCGATCATTTCTGATGACAAACAATGTGACACGAAATTTTCGTGACCGTATTTCTAGAGATGTGTCATAAATGTTCAGGTCACTGTGTACCAAATCCCAAGTGAAAGGTTACTGTGTACCAAATGCTAAATGAAAGGTCACTGTCAAGTTGGCGAGGTTGAACGTGTTTTGTGTTGTGTTGTGTGTGTGCGTGTGTGTGCGTGTCTGTGCTATGTTTTTAGTGAAGTTCGGAGATGCGAATGATACAATTTAAATCGTGTTGTGATTCTCAGTGTGTAGAATTTGTTTTCTGACACGGCTATCCGGAGTTTGGACACTCCAGATTACAGACATCCGAATATTCGATGGCTGCATTATAGAAGTCGTACTGTACCACTCAGTAGCGCAGCTAAGGATGGGCTGACCGCATCGGCTGACACCATCTAAGGGGGTGACACCAAATTGAAAAATTTCATATTTGCAGGGCACACACTCTTTGGTCCAACTACATTTCATAAAAGGATAACCGATAAACGCAAAAACCAATCCGACTGCATTCTTTATAATAAATTAAAGTTTGATGCGTGAGAAATAAGATGAGCCTATAATTATGACAGAAAAACACCGTTTGACCATGATTCAACGCCGATTTAAGTGTCGGTAACTTTCGTAAGTGACAGGAAGCTCTACTTATCTAAAATTTCCATTGATACTGTTATGTATGACACTTTTTCCACCGTGCGTGAACATTTGCTTGACCCCCAGCGCACGCTACGTTCATAGATGGGCGTGGCCTATTCGTTTGATGTGTCTCGTTTACTACCAGCTTCCAATTAAACATGGTTAGTAGGTCTACTAGTATCTTGTCAAAGGTTCTCGATTGAATAAGAAAAGTAAGGGCGCTTCTAGACGCGTCGGTAGACCCACATATATAAGGGATTGCCAGACACAGAGAGGGATGGAGATTGATATATATTTTTATCTTCATGAGATGTGTATCATTCTTTGTTTACTTATGTGTTCATTCGCTTTCGTCACTGTGCATTATTAATTGGCACATTGCACTAACTGTGTTACCTGTGTACCGGTACAAGATCTACCATACTGTAAGTTGATGATTTTGTAATTATATTTCTTTTCTTTTGTAATTGTATTATTATTAAATTAAATCTTACTTATTGTAATTGGCAGCTTTTTTTGCGTGTCGTAACTTTATTATTGTATTTCTCTATGGTATCTTCCTTTGTTAGGCACTGTTTGAACAAGCCATAAATTTAAAATAGGAGATTAATTTCTCACAATAGAAGCCAGTGCGTCACAATACCAAAAACGCTATGATCGGACGATTCTAAGTAAATGTTATAGTTTATAACTACATTGACCGCCTGGCCTTCAATTAATTTGTTGTTGTTCTTGTTATTGTTATACTGTGGATTTGTTTCAACAGCACCATAAGTTTACCGCACCGTGTGTGACACCACCCCCTAGCTACGCCACTGACACCATTATCAGAGTTCTATACACGTAGGCTTTGCTTCCCTCTCGAGACTTCATGGATCTTGTTGCAAAGAAATTTTACACGAAAAATAACAAAATAATAATAATGAAAGGAGCAAGCCGAAAGCAGCTCACTAAACACGAGACACAAATGATCACGATAATGTCACGTCTTGTAGCGCATGCATCACAATCACAAGACACAAATTAGCACGATAGTGTCACGTCTTGTAGCGCATGCATCACAATCACAAGACACAAATTAGCACGATAGTGTCACGTCCTTGAGTGCATGCATCACAAACACAAAGCATTTTATGTACTTCTTTGTTGCAGCTTATTTCATTAGACGAACTCACGTAACAAAGTATTCAATTTTTTTTTCTACGCCGGTTTGGCGATTATTCTCTCGAGCGTTGATTTCCAGGCAATCCCCCACCTCCCCTAAATCGATCCATACCAATTACTCTTTCCTTTTAATTGATTTGTTGTACACCGGGAAATCAATTACAGCTTTGTTCCACCGTACTCGGCCCCCCCTCTATATTTTTTTATTGACACACATTCATGTACGCTTGATTAATTATGTACACTTCGTAACTATTGTACAGTGTGGCCCTAGTTCACATGTTGTATCTACTGTATTCGATGGTACTTATGTGTTCAGTTGTACATGGATATTCGGTGGTACATGTGTATTCGGTGGCACCAGTGTTTTTAGTGGTACTGGTGTATTCAGGGGAATTGTGTATTCGTTTGTACTAGTGTATTCGGTGGCACTTGTGTATTCCTTGGTACTATTGTATTCAGTGGTATTAGTGCATACGGTCGTACCTGTATATCACCGTGGAGGTACGTTGTAGGTATTAAGGCGAAAGGGTGTTGGGTAACTCCCAATATTTCAATAGCTGATGTTTTAACGGCCATCTAGACTTGACGCTATGGCAAAGTTGCACTACGCACATGTTTGTAGATTTGCGCTCTACAGTTCGATTGTTGTCGTGTACCGTCTTCCGGTGTAAACTTTGTTAGGATTGCTCCCTCTCTACCAGCCCCGTGTGTCACTGTGCGTGTTGTGTTTTGAACCGTGCCCACATTCCAATCACTAGTGCGAACGACTTGATGTAGATCGAAGACTCGTTTTATCGAGCTATCGCATACCGATTTCAACTAATCATTGACACACAAATAGCACACCCAGCGCATGGGTTAAGACGTCACGTGATCAATTTAGTGTGCGATTGTTTTTACACCATTGAAACCCGACCCTTAATAGTGCAGAATGACAAAACGGCGTCACGAATTGGATCAATCGCTTGGCGTTTAACTCTCCCTTACCAGTTATTTCCGGTAATGCTTTCAGCCGACAACTACTTTATAGGCTTATGTTACGCAACCATAGTCTCAGTGAATAGACTCATCATATAATCTCATTACATTACTTCAAACAACAGCATATTCTTTTAAACTTGTTTGTCGAAGTATTCCATCACCCAAGCTCCCCCCCCCCCCCCCTTTTTTTTCCCACAAAAAAAAAAAAAAAAAAAAATGAAAAAAAAAAAAAAAAAAAAAAAAAAAAAAAAAAAAAAAAAA